>JAJOZX010000955.1:52500-142500 GCA_023014485.1 Bathynomus jamesi
AACCGTGTTGCTATTTCTAGCCATGGGATCTTTTTTCTTTTCATCCCATATTTGTTTTTTCGTTGGTGTTTATTTAATTTTTCTCAGCAAGAGTTCATGTTCTCCTTCTGAGTTATTTTTTGTTATTATTATTTATTTTAATGTCAATATGGCTTATCCAAGATTAGGTGGGTCTTCCATTTCGGTACTCCCAAATTTTCCATACATTGGGGCCAGCCAGAAAGGAAAAATTGCATGTGAAACCCAATTTTTTCTTTAATATTTATTAACCCATCTTAGATTACCTATATTTTATGTTTTATTTGTTATTCCATTTTTGTTTTTCCTCACTTTTTAATATAAAAAGTGTAGCATTTTATAAAGTCCTCACCCTTTTCAAAATGAAAGGGTGTTGCATTTTAGTTTATTTTCCATAGGAAATATTACAATACTCCAGCCCTTATCTTTTGTTGTAACATCTGCCTAGCTCGTAGAGCAGTTGAACGTTGTGGTCTACTATTTGTGGTATAGGTTATTGTAGTAGTAGGACTAGTTACATCATTTATTGAACAGGTTAGGTTTGGTATAGTTTGGGTCAAATTTTGATCATCATCAGAATCTATTATAGATTCATCATCTTGATCATTTTTGTTAACAGTTGTTGGTCCTACTTCTAGGGGGTATAAGAGTGATACATCTCTTATAGTTTCACCTGAAGCAGTTTTAAGTTTTACAACCCTGGTTAATCCATCTTCCCCAGTTTTTAGTTCTAAAACTCTACCTAATGGCCAACACTGTCTTGGTGTATTTTGTCTAATTAAAACTACATCTCCTACCCTAATTTTATTAACCCAGTCTTTGTTTTGTATATATTTATGTCTTTCTCTCAACCCAACAAGGTATTCATCACTCCATTGCTTTTTAAATTTTGTTTTTATATTTGTTATTTGTGATAATCTATTTGCAAATCATGATTATTATCACTCCAAGGTGGATCATCCAAGGAGATATTGTAATCAGGTAGAAGGCTAATGACTTCTCCCCTAATCAAATGATTTGGGGTGAGAGGCTCTACATCATTAATATTATCCCCTACATAAGTAAGAGGTCTGTTATTGACAACATTCTCAATTTCACTAATGAGAGTGAGAAGTTCAAAGAATTCAATTTGTTTTTTACTTATTGATTTCTTTAGGCAATTCTTTATTGTTTGGATATTCCTTTCCCAGATTGCTCCATACCATGGTGATGCAACAGGGATGTATTTCCATTTTATTTTGTTATTTTGTAGATATGTTATGGTATGTGAATTTTGTAATATGTCATTTATTTGGTTTTCACCAGCCTTGAAATAGGTTGCATTATCTGTCCAAACAATTTTGGGTACAGAATGCTTAGCACAAAATCTTCTAAAGCTATAGACAAATGATTCTGCGGAGAGATCACTCACTACGTCTAAGCTGACTGCTCTAGAAGATGAACACTGTGTAAAGTATGATGTACATTTTTGTTCTGTTTTCCCGACCAACAGTCAAACTTCCTGTATAGTCTATGCCAACTGTTTCAAAAGGCCTATTAAAGGTGACTCTCTCTGTTGGCAAATCAGGAGGATTGGTCTTCCTGAAAGATCTGGAATGTATCCTTTTGCAGGTGACACAGTTATTCAAAACTGTCTTTACAGTCATTCTGCCTTTGGGTATCCAATACAACTTTCTAATGGCATTTAATGTTTGTGGAACGCCCATGTGATAAAGTTCATTGTGTTTCTCTCTAATAATTAGGGTTGTTATGTGATGGAACCTAGGAAGAAGAAGGGGTTGTTTACTGTTATATGTGATTTGTGATTTGTTTAATCTACCCTTACATCTTAATAAGCCATCTTTGTCAATGTAAAGATTCAAGTTTATTACCACAGAGGGTACTTTGTTCCTTTGTTTACCAATTGTTAAAAAATCTATTTCATTTTTGTATTCTGTTTGTTGTATGTGGTTAATCCAATATTTGGTAGCTAGACTTGTATACATTTCATTATCATTATTTCTTTGTTTATTTATTCTCTTTAAACAGTTGTGAATGAATCTGAGACAGTAAGATGTTACCCTTACAAGTTTGCCAAAGTCAGAATAACTGTTATAATCTAATAGTGGCTCAACTTTATTTGTTATTATCATGTTAAGTTTTACATTAATTTGTTCTGCTGGCCACATTGTTTCATCCTGAATGAATTCAGGTCCATGAAACCAATTTTTGTTGGATTTTAGTAATTTACAGGATAATCCTCTTGTGAGAAAGTCTGCAGGATTTTGTTTTGTTGGAATGTATCTGAAGGTTGTGTCCAAATTTTGTCTAGCTTCTTTAATGTCTCTTAATCTGTTACGGACAAAGATGTTTTTTGAGTTTAACTCATCAGAGTTGATCCATGCCAAGCAGATTTGACTGTCAAGCCAAATATATGTACTGTAGTTGTGATGTTTACATCATAATAGACTTCATGGAGAAATACTGTTATTTTTACAGCTAGATAACCCGCAAGTAGTTCAAGCTGAGGAATAGTTTTCTTTTGTTTTAAGGGTGTTACTTTCCCCTTGGCATAGATCAAATGGCTGCCATCCTCACCTACAAGGTAAGCGCAACAGCCATACACCTTTTCACTGGCATCACCAAATACATGCAAGGTTTGAGGTGTATCTCTGTGTCCACAAACTCTGGGAATATTTATGTTTTGTAATTTATTGAGATCTTTAGCTAACCTTTTCCAGCTATCTTGTTGTTTAGGTTATAGGATCATCCCAGTCTAGTTTCTGTTCCAAAATTCTTGTAAAAGAACCCTGGATCTGATAGTAGAAGGAAGGAGTAAACCCATAGGATCAAATATTTTTGAACTTTCGGATAAGATCTTTCTTTTTGTGTTAGCTGTAGTATCTAAGGTGTACAGTAGCCTTTTGTGCAGAGTGAATCATGAACTTTAGAATCTGAGTTCAAATCCCAGATCATGCCTAATGTTTTCACCCTGTTTGTTGGTTCTGTTAATCCTTTGTCTTCTGATTTTATTTTTTGATTTAGTCTCTCATTATTTGTGATCCACTCTCTTAATTCAAAATTACCTTCTTTCATTATTTTATCTGCTTTTATGTAAACTTCATTTAATTCTGACTCTGTTTTGGTTGATCCTACAAGGTTATCTACATAGAAGTGATCTTTCAAGAACTGAACAGTTAAATCATTTTCATCATACAAATTTAAGTGATGTTTGATGGTTAAAGCCAGTAAACTAGGACTTGCATTTGCTCCAAACAAAACCACATTAAATTTAAATGTTTTAAACCCTTTATTTAAGTCATATGGATCATTAAACCACAAGAATCTTAGTTGATCTTTGTCATAGTTATTTTTCAGATGAATTCTCAAAAAAGCTTTGCTTATATCACTTTGAACTGCATAGTCATCTAATCTAAATCTTAGAAGGATTTTTACAAGGTCTGAAATAAGATTAGGCCCCTCTATGAGACAGTCATTCAAGCTATGCTTATTGCCATCTTTAAGACTACAGTTATACACAACTCTAAGTTTTGTTGTGGGTGCATCCTTTCTATAGACTCCTGTGTGAGTAAGATAATGGCAGTTGTCTTTTTTAAAGGGGTGATCTTTAACTTCTTCAATGAAGCCTTTTTCTAACTGGTCCTTGAAAACATCATCATACATTTTAATTCTCTTGTCATTTTTTAATCTTTTCATCAAATTATAGAGATGACCTTTAGCTACCTTTAGATTATCATTTAATTTTGGACTATTGATCTTCCAAGGTAGTTCAATTGAATAATGGCCATTTTCATACATGATGGTGTTTTCAAAATTTTCAGCCATTAATTGATTTTCATCTGTATGATCACCATCTTGCACCCCCACTGACTCTAATAGCCAGAGCTGTTGTACACCTTTATCTAATTCTTCAGTTGTTAATGATTTATTTAATATTTCAGTATTTATGTCATTATTTGAGTTGTGTAAGACCTTGTCATAATAGGGCAAGTTTGTTAGTCATATATTTTTATTTTTCATTGTTATTTTATATTTCTATGTGTCCCAGTGGAGCTATACCCCAGTGAGTATCTAGAGCAATCCCATCTCCTATTCTGACTATGCCCTTCTGAATTAAGTGAATATAATCAGCTCCAATTAACATTTGAACATTATCTATTATATCATCATTTAAATTTCTATCTGCAATTTTATATTGCTTTTTAAGTTGTTGTATTACTTCTTTTAAATTTGGTATTTTAAATTTTTGTTGACCAACTTGTTCAATGACTACTACTTCTATGTTTGTTGTTTTATTCTCTGTGGGTATATCCAGATCTAAATTGACTGTATTATATTTTTCTTTCTGTTCATTTTCTTTGACAAATGATGTTATACACAATTCTTGTTCATTTTTATGAGTTTGTAGGCCTAATTGATTAACTAATGATTGATCTACAAATGTTTGTTGGGAACAAGAATCTATTAGACATCTTATAGGAGTTGTCCCACCTTCTTTATTTTTTAAATCCAAGGTTATTGTAGGTAGGAGTACACTAGAATTTTTATTGACATTATTTATTGATATATGTCCATTAAATGTTTTTTCATTTTTCTTTAGGTTTTGTTTATTTGAATTTTTAAATGAATCACAAAGACAAGAGACATGATTTAAACTTCCACAATTAACACATTTGAATCTTATTTTTGTTTTGCAGTCTTTGTTAGTATGTCCTGCACCTGTGCATTTAGTACAAAGGTTTAACTGAGAACACCTATTTATCCGGGATTCTAAGTCTACATATTTAGTACATCGTGTGCTATAGTGATCATCAGCCGAACAAAATTTACACTTACGTACAAATTCTGTCGTAACATTAAAATTTCGTAGTGTAGGAGTTAGACCTATCACTTTTTGTTCTGATTTGTCTTTTTGTTGTGGTTGTGGTTTTGTTTGTATTTTCTTTGTTTGTGAATCAATCTTTGTTTGTGATCAATCTTTGTTTGTGAATCATCTTTGAAGATTTGTACATTGACAAAACATTTGGAAATTCATTCCTTATTTCATCAAGGGTAGGGTATGTATTTCCCGTTATTCTTTGGAAAATATCCCTAATTTGGGTAGGTAAACAATCAAATATTATGGCTTGGATAAACCATGCTGATTTCTCTAGATCTATATCATTATTTTGTAGATGACCTAACATGCATTCAATTTCACAATAGAAATTGTACAGATCCTGATGGTTATCCTTGGCTGGTTTTATATTTTTTAATTTTATTGCTAAATCATTTACTATTTCTTTTTTATTTAGGAAATTTCTTTCTAGTAATTTGAGAGCTATTTTATATGAACTGCCAATTGCCGGTAAGGCATCAACCAGTTTTAGGGCTGGGCCCTTTAAATAATTAAGGAGATAACTGAATTTGTCAACATCAGATATATAATCTTTGTTGCCAATTAAACTATCAAATTTTTCTAGAAAAGACTGAAATTTTGTTCGATCACCCTCAAATATTGGTACTTGTAATGTTGGTAACTTGGCTTTTAGTTGTTTATTGTCATCATTAGAAATGGATACATTTCTGAAGGCCTCAATCAAACTTTGATTTGTAGCCTCTAAATTATTTGGTAGATTATCTAAAGCAGCATATAATTCATTTATGTGAGAATCTATTTCAAAAATATTCTGTTCTTGTTCACACAAAAGTGCTGTATATCTCTCTTCACCAACATTTAACGCATCAGTTTCTGTAACAATTTCCTCATCTATAATTATTATTTCCTGTTTAATTCTATTTAAACCACCCAAAATAGTATCATAATCCCTTTTATTTGGATTTTCTTTGCTATTAAAGGTAGTTAAAAGCCTGGTAATGACTCCCTTCCTTGCTGATCTCTTCCTTTTTAATGATTTAATCTTTGCCTCAATTGCTTCACATTCAGCCATACTTTATTTATTTTATTTTTCCAAAATTAAGTCCCCAAAATCCTAAAACCCTTTCAACTCTATAAATAAGCTTTATTTTGGTTAAATAGGCTAGGCTTCTGATTACCCTTATTCTAGAATTTTACCACATTTATGACCAAATGATAAGTTTGAAGCATTTGAATTATTTCTTATTTTTATTTTTAGTTAGGGCTTCGTAATTTATTATTATTTATATGTAGTATTTGAAAAAGCCAAACATGGAATAAATTCTGTTCAGATGTCAAAATGTTTGATAAGGCGTAATTTTATTATTTTTTTTTTTAATTTATTTTATTTTATTTTATTCAAGGTTAAGGTTTTCACAGCAAATAACCCTTCCCCACACGGGCCACCATTTATATATGGAAAAAATAGGTCCTGCTCCAACCAGATAGCCTAAACACAACCTAGGCTACGTTGGAGATGGAAGACCTAGGCCAAAGATGAACTAGCCTAACTATTGTCCATAAACAGGACTTCCATACACTTTTGTTAAACAATTACAGCTGAAATGTCAGCTTATTTAACCTAAATTTAATAACCGAAGGGAAATTTATGAACTTCTTACCTTGAAACTGTTATAAATTTTATCTCTTGACACCACTAAAACATTTTTATTCCGGCTTTTTCCGTCGCTGTTTTATGCTTAATCAGCTTATGCTTATTCAGCTTCTCGCCCTGTTATTCTGCTTATCCCGATCTTTTTCTTCTTCTTCTTAAAACCGTGTTGCTATTTCTAGCCATGGGATCTTTTTTCTTTTCATCCCATATTTGTTTTTTCGTTGGTGTTTTTTAATTTTTCTCAGCAAGAGTTCATGTTCTCCTTCTGAGTTATTTTTTTTATTATTATTTATTTTAATGTCAATATGGCTTATCCAAGATTAGGTGGGTCTTCCATTTCGGTACTCCCAAATTTTCCATAATTATATCAGTTAACCAGCATGCAAAGCATTGCCAGAAACGGTCTACATCAGCAGCCACCACTGTACAGAAGATTATCACACGTAAAGTGCGCCCAGTTAGCTTGGCTGCAAGACGTCAAAGGGAACTAATGTGTGCCACTGCATACATGGACAATCGGGTGGAGCTGGAATGGCATCATGAAGATGATGTTGAGACAGAGGGGTTGTCTGCACCATCACCTATCTGTGTTGAAGGTCGGACACCTGTAATTTCAGTAACAGTACGTGCTCCTGTGTGGAAGGAAGTATGAACTACGTGTGTATATGTAAGGTATGCATATTATGTATAGATTGTTCAGTATAGTAATACATACACATGTGACCTGTTTCTGATTAAATTGTATGAGCATATCAAAGAGTTTTATTTCCATTAAAACTGTTATGTTACATAACACTCGGCTATACCCCCTCTCCCCATGATGACAGTGTAACACATCCATGACCCCCCCCCCCTCGAGTGTTACGTAATAATTGAATGGCCCCTATTCAGACCATAGTAGATTTGATATCCCAGAAGAGTTCCTAGTTCCATGCACAGACTATTACATGAGAAAACATGTATGGTAGACAATCCAAATTAATGAATACTATCAGTGTATTTGGATTTCAAACTGAAATAGTCAGTCAGTCAGGGTTGGCACAGAAGTGGGTAACCCGTTTTTCGCCACCTGGGTTTTTTCAAAGAAACCCACTTGAAAAAACCCGCTATTTTACCCACCCGGTGGGTTTTTCAAAAGTTGCCATTTCTTTTATATTTATCTGTATTTTTTCATTAAAATAGGAATACCATTTGTTATATTATTTATAATTACTAACTAATGCTCTATAAACTAAACAGGTTATTCAATCTATGTAGGACATTAAAAAGTTTAGTAAATAAGTTTACATTTGTATTGCAGCATTGAACAGTAGGTTATGAAACTCATTGAAAAACAAAATTAAAATACAGTATGTGTGAAATGCAGAGCTGGGCACTTGCGTTTTTTTGCCCGTTTTTTTGCGGTACTGCGGTACTACCGTGTTGGTCGGTACCGCGGAAAGTACCGCGGGAAATTTGAATGCGGTAGCGGTACTGCTGTACTTTCAGCGATCCTTTGCGGTACTGCGTTATGCGGTACCGGTTTGGTAGTGCGGTAGTAGTACCGCAGTACCGCAAAAAAAACGGGCAAAAAAACGCAGGTGCCCAGCTCTGGTGAAATGATCCAAAACCAAATAGCAAATTCCAGTATTTAACTATTAAATTGTTATAAAACTATAAGACAGTATGGCTCATAAACATTTTATAATTACTCCATTGTCTCCATAACCATATAATCAGAATCTACCTCTAGAGGTGGAGTTGCTTAAGCGCAAGTACCTGTACACAGAAGGCTTAGCCGCATGGGCGCCCGCAGGATTTTTTCCAAGGGGGGCAAAATTTAATGTATTAATAGGTAGGGACCGGAGCAAGCAAAAAACTTTTGACCCCTTAGGAACCAGCAGGTTAACTCTAAGCAAGTTTAGTGTTGCATTTTCTGTAATGGAAAATGCAAATATATATTGTATATACATACAATGCACATGATAATTTTAAGGGGGGACTTCTGAACAAATAAAAGGTAGCAACCTTTTATCATGCACACAAATAAAAATTTTCACCCTTTAGGAGGCAGTTGGATACTTTTCAGCAAGTTTAGGATATAAATATTTTCTTGGCATTTCCAGGGGGGGGGGAAGCGCCCCCCTTGCCCCTACCTGCGGGCGCCCATGGGCTTAGGTGAAGGGTTTTCATAGCCTAATGATGTAAATCGTTTAGGGCATTTATTTAAATGGGCTTTTATCCGTTCAATTTTACCACTTATTTCAGTGTTACAATACTTACATATAACTTTATTTGTTCCTTCTACACTTAACACTTCATTCCATTCACCCTTACTTTTTCTTCCTGCACCTGCTACACGTGGCATTTTTCTTTGTAAATAATATGTTCAGTTTTATATTGTAACTAGACCTATAGCCTATTCATTAATTATAATAAAGATTTTTTAATTAATATAATTATATGGCCCCTATTCAGACCATAGTAGATTTGATATCCCAGAAGAGTTCCTAGTTCCATGCACAGGCTATTACATGAGAAAACATGTATGGTAGACAATCCAAATTAATGAATACTATCAGTGTATTTTGATTTCAAACTGAAATAGTCAGTCAGTCAGGGTTGGCACAGAAGTGGGTAACCCGTTTTTCACCACCTGGGTTTTTTCAAAGAAACCCACTTGAAAAAACCCGCTATTTTACCCACCCGGGTGGGTTTTTCAAAAGTATATATATGAACATCCCCCAATATGCAATTTCTTCTATAATAATGGTCGTTGTAAATTTGGAGACGGATGTAAATTCTACCACCCGGACATTTGCAGAACTTACGCAAAATACGGAACCTGCAAATTCGGGAATAAATGCTACTATCAACATCTCCCGACGGACTCAACGAACAAAGGAAAAAGTTTAAATGACAATAGGAATAAAAATAACAATAGGAACAACAATAGGAACACAATAAGCGAACAAGAAAATTTTTTCAACATCTCAGACACCTTACGAATGCTAAATGTCATCCACATGCAGTTGACACAGCTGGAAACCCCCGAGCCAAATCGCTACCGGGCAAGAAGCTACCAATACAAGTAGGAGGAAACGGATCTCTTTCGGAGGATCATAGAGCAACGAATCAAGCGATATCGAAGGAAAACGAACTTGAAATGCACAAGGGGCAACGAAAAACAGAGAACATAAAAATTGTCCTGGCCAATATTCAAGGAATAAGACCAAACCAATCACTCAATAAGGTTTCGTACCTGAAAGGATTTATGGACGAAACAAGGGCGGACATCGCATGCCTCACAGAAACTCATCTTAAAGATTGCCAAGGAAATTGTGAAAACTGCGAACATTGTATTGATAAGAAAGAGATAAATATAGAGGGCTTCAACTTACTAAGAGCGGATAGAACGACGAGACGGAAAGGTGGCTGTGCTATATATGTACAGGAAGGTCATATGACAGAGACGATAATAAGTAAATCAAACAGCTATGTGGAACTCCTAGCAGTGAAAATAGAAAAACTAAACTTGATAGTAATAGTCATCTATAGACCTCCAAGCACCCCAACCAAAAAATTCTCGGAGGCCATTGATGACATTAGAAAGCTAATAAAGGCCATAAACCCTCCATCCCCCAATATAATGATCTGCGGAGACTTTAACTTCCCATTTATAAAATACAAAAAGGTGAATAGGAATATATATATTCACCAGGACAAGGGGGGCACAAGAGAAGATCAGGAACAAGCAAAAATGTTGATGGCTCTCACAAACGAGTTTATGCTGACACAGGAGATAACAGAAAATACCAGAAAAAATAACTGCCTGGATCTGGTATTCACGAATAACACGAATTTGATTGCTGATATAAAAATAACCCCAACCATTATCTCAGACCACAACTTAATCGAGATATCAACAAATATGATGGCAGCATTAGAAGACAATACACATATTGTGGAAAGAAGTAAATTCGGGGCCTTTAACTTAAACTCGAAGACTATAAATTGGGAAGCAATCAGATCGCACATGGCCCAAATAGAATGGAGAACAATTTTCGAGAATAAAACAACGGAAGAAATGCTAACAACTTTGGAGGAAAAAACGCTGAGAATTTTAGAAAAATATGCTCCGAAATCACAGCCAAAAGGAAAGAGGAGCTGGCTAGAAAGGCAAAAGAGAAGACTATTCCGCAAAAGAAAGAGAGTGGAGGCGAAGTTAGGAAACTGCGGAGATAATGGCAGGAAAATAATAAAAGAAAAACTGGAGGGTATCGATAGGGAAATACAAGCCCTGATTAAGGACCATACAGAGAGGGAGAGGAAAAGGCGGTAGAAGCAATAAAGGAAAATCCAAAATACTTCTATAGCTATGCAAAAAGGAAAACAAAAACGCGCGCCGCTATTGGGCCCTTAAGGACGGGAAATAATGAACTAACCGACGATCCAAAGAAATATCTGATACATTGAGAGCTCAATATGAATCAGTTTTCAGTACCCCAAAAAGTGACAAAGCGATACCTGACATAAATGCATTCTTTGAAGAGGAATTGCAAGGAGAGTATATAACAGACTTTGAGTTTACACCAGAAGATGTAGCGAGAGCTATAGAACAAATGAAACTACATTCAGCTGCAGGTCCGGACAATTGGAACGCATTATTGATTAAAAACTGTAAAAATGAAATAGCTACACCTTTATACTGGATATGGAGAAGATCTCTAGACACTGGGGAAATACCGAGCATCTTGAAAAAAGCAAACATTGTCCCTATATATAAAGGAGGGGACAGATCTCAAGCAAAGAACTATAGACCAGTGTCATTGACGTCCCACCTCACCAAAGTATTTGAAAGAATAGTTAGAGAGAAAATTTATGATTTCCTGGAGACACGGGAAAGATTCAACGAAAATCAGCATGGATTCCGATCAGGTAGATCATGCCTATCACAACTAATAGAGCACTACAACAATATCCTAGATGCATTGGAAGGCAATGACAACTACGATGTTATATACACAGATTTTGCTAAAGCTTTCGATAAATGTGACCATGGTATAATAGGACATAAAATTAAAGACATGGGAATAACAGGCAAAGTGGGAAAATGGATCTACAACTTCCTTAGTGATCGTCTGCAGGTCGTCAAAATTCAAGGTATATCATCATCAGAATCGGAAGTACGCAGCTCAGTACCACAAGGGACAGTACTGGCCCCACTCCTGTTCATTATCATGCTAACAGACATAGACAGCGGAGTAAACAGCAATAGTATAGTAACATCCTTTGCAGACGATACAAAGATCAGCGATGTACATGACGTGGAGGCCTTGCAGAGGGACACGAACAAAATATACAAATGGTCAGAAGACAACAACATGTCATTCAACGCCGAGAAATTTCAGCTCTTGAATATGGTAGAAAAGAAGAACTTAAACAGACTGCATATTATGCTCCAGATAGACAGGAAATTCAGAGAAGCATGAAAGCGATTGATCTCGGGATAATAATGACAGATGATGCGAAATTCGAAACACAAAATCAGATAGCGATAAATAAAGCAAAAAGAGTCGCCGGACAGGTTCTAAGAACGTTCAAGAGAAGGGACAGGACAGTAATGATTCCCCTGCTAAAAACACTGATTATACCAAAACTTGAATACTGCTCAGTTTTGACATCCCCATATAAAAAGGAAGAAACTAATAAACTAGAAGAAACGCAAAGGCATTTCACAGCCAAGATTGATGGCTGCAAAGAACTCAACTACTGGGAAAGACTACGTAAACTAAATCTGTACTCACTGGAAAGAAGAAGAGAGAGGTACATCATTGCGAAAAATGCTCTGTATGAATTGGTCCACAATTAACCCACCCCTTATATCTCCAGTCTAACTATAGAGTAGATCAAGTCTAGCCTAGAGGGGTCAGCCTAGAGATTCCGGAAATGGTCCAGAGCGGGCAGATAAATTGAGGTCCACAGTAGGATTCCTCACCAAGTTAGGTTAGGGCAATCTACCTTCACCTTTGTTAAGCTATGAGTTGATGCTGGGTCTTAGGCCACAATGTAGGCCTAACTTGTCTGACCCAGCTTAATTTAATGTGATTAAATTGATGGGTTAAAAACTCAATTAGTCACTTACTGTTAGTTATTGGAGTGTCTCCCTTCTCCGGTTGTGTAATTGTCGAGAGCGCACTTGCTGGTGCGTCCTCTCGCCCCGTTGTTCGTTTTCGTACCCCTTTGTTCTCCTCTTCGCGGGGCTTTTTCCACCAGCGTTGTCTTGGTTTTTTCCTCGGTTGGTTGAGCGGTAATGTATCTCCATTACCGAGCACGCTCTTCTCACACAGTATATAAATACTAGTGTGGAGAATAACTCTGGTGAGCAACCAATTGGTTTCATCCACCCAGTTATTGACATAAAAGGAATTTAATAATTGTTAGATTAACTACCTACCTACTCAGTGAACCATTTTCGTTACCTCCCAACTACCCACTCATCAGTTTTCCATATACTGGGGGCCCCGGGAGATAAAAATTTTGGTGTCATTGTCACCAATTTTTATGTCTGAGTGTAGACTAGCTAACTATTTAACTGTAAATGCCTGTTATCTGATTAACAGTGCCTATCCTCACCTTCTCATGGAGAAGGTGTAGCATTTAATTAGAAGAGAAAATATACATCCATAGGATGAAACTGTCTATGGTCTTTACCATAAGAAAAGAAAAAATGAAAGTTAGAAGATAAGATTACAATTCCCCAGCATCTATTTTTTGTTGTAAAAATAGTCGCGCCTTTAATGCTGTTTGTCGCTGAGGTCTTGTGTCTGTCAATGTTGTAGTAGGATGAGTTACCACTCCTACTGTCAAAGGAATAGTTACTGGAAGTTCAGTGTCTCCAGTTGTTACTGTCAGTGGAGAAGGTTCTCCAAAGTCCATTGTTTTGGGTCCAGACTCTAAAGGGTACAAAAGAGAAATGTCTCTTGTTGTGTCACCCGTTGAAGTCCTTAATTTGACCACTCTTGTTACCCCGTCTGCACCTGGTCTGAGTTCTGAAACTCTAGCCAGAGGCCAGTATTGTCTTGGAGTACTGTCATGTATGAGAACAAGGTCCCCTACCTTAATTGTGTCAGACCAATCCTTCTTAGTCATTTGTTTATGTCTCTCCTTTAGACCCATCAAGTACTCAGTTTTCCACTGTTTAATGAAATGAGCTTTAACTCTAGTTAAATGTTGTAACTTAGTCTGGAGTTCATTATGTCGTTGAGTCCAGTTTGGGTCTTCTGAAGAGTCTATATTGTAGTCCGGCAGGAGACTAACTTGTTCTCCCCGAATCACATGATTTGGAGTTAATGGTTCCGGGTCATTAATGTTGTCACTCACATAAGTGAGTGGTCTATTGTTAATGATGTTCTCAATCTCAGCCAGGAGAGTGAGCAACCCAAATAAGTGTATCTGTTTTTGCCAATTGCTTTCTTCAAGCAATTCTTTACTGTTTGTATATTCCTCTCCCAGATAGAACCATACCAAGGAGAGGCAACCGGAATATACTTCCACTTTATGTTTGAATTTTGTATATATAATTGTGTGATTTCATTGCTTAACAAGTCGTGGATGACTTGTTCACCAGCTTTGAAATATGTAGCATTGTCAGTCCAACTGTCTTTGGTACTGAATGTCGTGCACAGAATCTCTTAAAGACAGCAACAAAAGATTCTGCTGTAAGGTCCTCCACAACATCCAAATAAACAGCTCGTGAGGCAGCACATGTAAACAGTACAATGTACATTTTTTGTTCAGTGTCACCCACCACTACAGTCAATGCTCCTGTATAGTCAATGCCTACAGTCTCAAAGGGTCTGTTGAGAGTAACTCTCTCCTCTGGCAAAGCAGGAGGATTTGGTTTCCTATAGGGCCTAGCATGAATACGCCTACATGTGACACACTCACTCAGGACTGTTTTAACAGTGATCCTTCTCTTGGGTATCCAATAAGTTTTTCTTAATGTAGTTAGTGTCTGTGGTACCCCCATATGATATACATCATTGTGTGTTTTTCTGATGATTAATGTTGTCAAATAGCTAAATCTAGGTAAAAGGATTGGATGTTTGCTTTTGTATGACAGTTTTGATTTGTCTAATCTCCCTTTACACCTTAGAAGGCCTTCCTCATCTCTGAACAAGTTTAGATCCACAACTACTGATGGTACAGGTTCTTTTGTTTGTTTCCCATTAGTTAAGAATTCTAACTCTTTATTGTACTCTTTTTGTTGTGCATGGCCTATCCAGTATTTGGTTGCAACTTCTGTATAATTATGATTATTTTTATTTAGCTGTTTGTTAATTGTAGTTAAACAGTTGTGAGCAAACCTCAAAACAGTAGGCTGTAACCCTGACAAGTTTGTTGAAATCAGAATACTGTTCATAATTAGTGATTGGTTCAACCTTTTCATTTGAAAAGATTAAATTTAATGTCAAGTTAACTTGTTCCACAGGCCATTGGTCTGTATTACAGAGCCACTAAGGTCCCATAAACCAAGTTTTGTTTGACTTCAACAACTTGTAGGATAAACCTCTGGTCAGAAAGTCTGCTGGATTTTGTTTAGTTGGAACATAGTGAAAGTTTACTTGTAGGCTTTCATTAGCTTCAGCTATTTCTTTTAGCCTATTTCTTACAAAGATATTCTTACTATTAATGCTATCATTCCGTATCCAGGCAAGACAAATCTGACTGTCAAGCCAGATGTGGATATGAGTTAAGTACACATCATAGTAAGCATCCTTAAGCAATGAAATGGTTTTAATGGCTAATGTAGCAGCCAATAGTTCCAATTGAGGTATGGTTCGGGTAGGCTTGAGAGGTGCAACTTTCCCTTTTGCATAAATTAGATGACTTTCTGTAGGGCTTACGAGATACGCACAGCACCGATAAGCTTGTGTGCTTGCATCAGCAAACACATGAAGTCTCTGGGGCTTATCCCTAAACCCACAGCACCTTTGAATTTTAATGTTCTGCACTTTTGTTAAATCAGCAGCTAACTTCTTCCAAGATTTTTGATTTTCATTTGTTATTGGATCATCCCACCCAACATTTGTCCTCCAAATTTCTTGGAGGAGAATCTTTGATTTTATTGTTGAAGGCAGGAATAGACCCATGGGATCAAAATTTTGGAAGCCTCTGATAATATTTGTCTTTTAGTATTTGCTTCCTCATCAAGTTTAAAACCTTAGTACAGATTGAATCATGACTGTTAGAAGTTGCATCCAAATACCAGTTCATACCTAAAGTTTTAACTCTGTCTGATGGCTCAGTAAGACCATTATTATCCTTTAAAATCTTTTTGTTTAAATCCTCATCATTTGAAATCCACTCTCTAAGTTCAAAGTTACCTTGTTGCATAATGTTTTGAGAGTGTTCATAGACTTCAGATAATTCAGATTTTGTTGTTGTTGAGCCTATTAGATTGTCTACGTAAAAATGTTCCTTAAGGAAGTTCAATGTTAAAGAGTTATTAAACTGGTTTAAATGATGTCTAATTGTCAATGCTAATAGGCTAGGTGAGCAATTGGCTCCAAACAACACAACATTAAATCTATAGGTTATGAACCCTTTATTCAAATCAAATGGATCCTTGAACCATAAGAACCTAAGTTGGTTCTTATCATATTCATTTTAAGATTTATTCTCAAAAATGCCTTTGAAATGTCACTTTGTACGGCATATTTGTCTAACCTGAACCTCAGTAAGATCTTCACAAGGTCAGAAATGAGATTAGGACCCTCAATCAGGCAATCATTCAAACTGTGTTTATCACTGTCTTTGAGGCTACAGTTATATACTACTCTGAGTTTTGTTGTTGGGGCATCTTGTCGATAAACCCCCCTGTGGGTTAAATAATGACAACCATCTTTTTTAAAAGGGTTATTTGTTACTTCTTCAATGAAGCCTTTCTGTAGCTGTTCTTTGAAGACATCATTATATATTTTTACATTATTATCTTGTTTGAGTTTTTTCATTACTTTATATAAATGTCCTTTTGCTACTTTGAGATTGTCTCTTAAAGTTGGACAATTTATTTTCCAAGGTAACTCAACAAAATAACTATTGTCTTTGCACTGAATGGTGTCTTCAAATCTTTCTACCATTAATTGATCTTCTGAAGTTTGATTTGTGTCATGTATACCCACAGATTCTAGCAACCATAAAGTTTGAATTGCCTCATCCAAAGTTTCATTTGATAATGATGAATTAATGTTCTCAGTTGAGATAATATTATTCAAAGTGTTGCTATTCTTACAGGTGTTATGTAGGACTGAGTTGAGGCAGATAGTATTTGTTGGTCATGATCTGTTTTGGTTTAGGTCTAGGTTGTATTTTGATAGGTCACCCAAAGGGGCTATCCCTGATGGAGTCTGAATAGCTATACCATTACCTATCTCTACTATGCCCTTATGAATAAGATTAATATAATCTGCCCCTATTAGCATTTCAATGTTAGCTACTGTGTTGTTAGTGATATGTCTATCAGCTATTTTGTAGTGTTTTCCCAAATGATTTATGGTTTGTTCTAGTTTGGGTATAACCAGTTTGTTTTGTCCTACTTTAGAAATAATAACTGCTTCAATTTTCTTGAATTTACTTTCTAAATGTAGTTCCAGGTCAATTGTCTTATAGCTATTTTTGTCCGAGTTATCCTTAACAAAGGATGCAATATTGAGGTTTTGTTCATTCGGGCTTGGTGTCAAACCCAATTTATTAACTACATTTGTGAAACAAATGTTTGTTGAGAACAACAGTCTATAAGACATCTCACTGGAGTGGTGCTACCCTCACTATTCACTAAGTCCAAAGTAATAGTTGGCAAAAGAATCTCAGTGTTTCTTGTTACATTGTTTGAACAAACAGAATGTCCCATGAAAGTGGCATTTTCTTGATTACCTTTGTTTGGGGGAGGTATCTTTTGAGTTTGAGTACTATTGTTTGGACACTTTGGTGAATCACACATTGATGAGACATGTCGTAAACTTTTACAAAACTTACACTTGAATCTTAACCTAGATTTACAGTCTTTCTTATAATGTCCCTGGCCAGTACACTTTTTACACAGGTTCAACTGTTCACATCTTTTAGCTCTTTGGTTAAAGTCTGAATATTTGTCACACCCAGTACTACTGTGTTCATTACTCGCACAAAATTTGCAATGTGGTGTGCAAGTTGAGGCACCAGTTACATTAAAGTTCTGTAATGTAGGTGTTCGTGTATTATAGTTGGTCACATTTGATTCTACAGTATCAAGTTTTGTCTGTTTGGCTGTAGCTAGTTGGTCTCTGGGAACAGTCTTTGGTTTATCCATAGTCTGGGTCTTTGTGTTGGAAAATCTCTGAATTTGTAATTAGTTAGGATATTGGGAAGTGTTTTCTTATATCTTCCAGATTAGGATAATTTTCTCCAGTCTTTAGAATTAAAATATCTTTAACCCTCGAAGGAAGGCACCTAAGTACTATGCCTTGTATAATCCAAGATGAAGCTTTAATATCTATCTCATTGCTAACCAGTTGTCCTATAATAGCTTCTAATTTTGTATAAAAATTTTCCATATCACTATGGTTATCTTTTATGGGTGCAAATTCAAAAATTTGTTGAGATAATTCATATACAATCTCATCTTTATTAATGTAATTACGTTTTAAAAGATCAATAGCTACTTCATATGAATTCCCTACGGCTGGTAAATAGGCTATCAGGTTATAGGCTGGGCCTTTAAGGGAACTAGTTAAGTAACTAAACTTTTCAACAGTTGAAATATAAGGTTTATTACCTATTAAATTCTCAAATTTGTCAATGAAAGATGGGAATTGTATCGTGTCCCCTTCAAATGTTGGTACTAGCAAAATGGGTAACTGAGCCCTCAATTCTTGTGACTCAGGATTTAGCATGCCACTTAAATTTTGTTGAAGGTTAGCTCTACTTTGATTAAAATCAGAATTAGGTTTTTTTTGGTGTTAAGTCAGTCAAACGAGACCGTAGTCTCCTTATTTGCTGTTCAATTGAGATTACCTGATCATCATCATCAGCGTAAAGGTCTATTAATTGTTCTTCAGCCATTTCGGATTCAACTAACTCTGAAATACTCATTAATGGCTATTATTTCCTTCTTTTTAGTTTCCAATTTAAGAATTACACTCTCTAAATTTTCCTTACCTGGTTGTGTAATATTGTTAAAAGTGTTCACAGCCTTTGTAACAGCTCCCAACTTTGCCCCCCTTTTCTTTTTTAACTTTTTCAATTCTGCACTGTCCATGTCTAAGTCAAAATTGTTTAACTGGGGATCGTAATGAAATAGAGGACAAGAAGAAATTACCAGAGAAGAGAGAGCACAGACAAAACAGTCAAGTTTAAATTTGGTTTAATCCCCCCCAAGTACTTGTGTGTCACTCAGGTCTAAGCTTATAAGAGAATGAGACTCCTTAAATGTAAATGTTTCCTAGTTAGGCCCTAGGTTGTAGACCTAATTAGGCTTGATTAGGTTAGGCTTAGGCTTAGGCTAGACCATTTAGCCTAATTCTGCAATTTTTTGTTTAGTAAGGTTAGGGTTTGTAAATTCCCCACACACGGACCACCAATGCGAAAAATGCTCTGTATGAATTGGTCCACAATTAACCCACCCCTTATATCTCCAGTCTAACTATAGAGTAGATCAAGTCTAGCCTAGAGGGGTCAGCCTAGAGATTCCGGAAATGGTCCAGAGCGGGCAGATAAATTGAGGTCCACAGTAGGATTCCTCACCAAGTTAGGTTAGGGCAATCTACCTTCACCTTTGTTAAGCTATGAGTTGATGCTGGGTCTTAGGCCACAATGTAGGCCTAACTTGTCTGACCCAGCTTAATTTAATGTGATTAAATTGATGGGTTAAAAACTCAATTAGTCACTTACTGTTAGTTATTGAGTGTCTCCCTTCTCCGGTTGTGTAATTGTCGAGAGCGCACTTGCTGGTGCGTCCTCTCGCCCCGTTGTTCGTTTTCGTACCCCTTTGTTCTCCTCTTCGCGGGGCTTTTTCCACCAGCGTTGTCTTGGTTTTTTCCTCGTTGGTTGAGCGGTAATGTATCTCCATTACCGAGCACGCTCTTCTCACACAGTAATAAATACTAGTGTGGAGAATAACTCTGGTGAGCAACCAATTGGTTTCATCCACCCAGTTATTGACATAAAAGGAATTTAATAATTGTTAGATTAACTACCTACCTACTCAGTGAACCATTTTCGTTACCTCCCAACTACCCACTCATCAGTTTTCCATAATCATAATCTACATATGGAAATGATCGAAAACTGGTACCAAACCTAAAACTAAACCCAATTACCATTCAACAACACTGGAAAATAGGAAAGGCAGAATGTGTAGTGTTCCCAAATTAAAAGCACGACAAGGGACCTCCTCAACCCTGAAGGAAAATAGCTTGGTTGTCAGGGGGCCAAGACTTCTCAACCAGCTTCCTAAGGACCTCAGAAACGTAACGGGGGTCAAAGTTGAAGTCTTCAAGAAAAGACTGGATGCCTGGCTCAGGACAGTACCAGATGAGCCGGGCGTGCCTGGCTATGTACGGTGGAGAGCGCAAGAAAGTAACTCGCTCCTCCACCAGGCCAGACCTAGAGGCGGGGCCACCAGCTTGACCTCCGTGTGAAGAGAGACCAACACACGAAACAACATAAGGTTCATAAGGTAAGGTATATATATAATTATATATATATATATATGCAGGGTGTCCGAGAATTATCTGTACAATTTTTGGCTGTTATTAAAAGTCAACCATGAAGTGTAGAAATTCCAGTGTTGTCCCATTTTAGAGAATCTCATTTAAGTTTTTTCTGATACCACGTTTTGACAAGTTTTTCAGAAATGTACGCGGGTGACAGACATTGATGATTTAAAAGCAAGAATCACAGCTGCTATTGAGCGAATTGATGTGGATATGCTGCAGCGTACATGGCAACATTTGGAGTATCGATTGGATGTTTTGCGAATCACTAATGGTGCACATATCGAATGTTTGTAACAACGTTACTTTAATAAAAGAAACTTTTGAAAATACAGATTCTAAATAATCTTGTTTAAGAATTTTACGTGTGTTATCAAGAATTTTATTAAAAGATGAAATTGTACAGATAATGTTCGGACACACTGGAATTTCTAAAAACTTGTCAAAACTTGGTATCAGAAAAAACTTAATGAGATTCTCTGTAAAATGAGACAACACTGGAATTTCTACACTTCATGGTTGACTTTTAATAACAGCCAAAAATTGTACAGATAATTCTCGGACACCCTGTGTGTGTGTATATATATATATATATATATATATATATGTGTGTGTATAATACACTGTAAAATTATTTTTCATTCAATCTTACACACAAAAATATTAATAATTATAGCTGACAGCTATCAAATAAGTCAGGGGTTGTTGAGTTTGCTAAATGAGTTGTGTGTTTATCTAAAACAGTACATGAGTCATGAAATATTTTATAAATTAAATACAGGTGTATATTATTGTGTCAACTGTATTCCTTTTATAAATGTTATCATCATATACCTCTAAACCATTTAGCAGGTATAAAAAGGTAAATAACATTAAACTTTTGAAAAAACCCGATTTCCCCCCGTTTTGTCCGGATTTTATTGAAAAAATCCGGGTGGGCTGGGTTTTTTTTTCTTCAATAAAGTGGGCAATTATGCCAACCCTAATTTCAGTTACTAATGATCTCTAATAATATAATTTGTCATCCTTAGCTCAAACACACGTTTCTCCCCTCTATTACTCATTACACCAGTGGTTCTTAACCCTTGGGTCGCCAAGCCATTTTGATCGAGTCATTATATTGTCATTTGTTATTTATTTATGTCCTCTAATTATTTTTTTATCAATTTTGTCTCCAATCAAACAGTTCACTTTAACTTTAGTCGAGTGTAATTCGTTATAAATATCAAATTTTAATAGAATAAAAAGGAGATAAGTGTGCTAGGGCGAAAATTCAGAACAATGGAGAGGTATAATTAAGTCTGATCGATCGCCCGACAATGCATGTACATATATATTGCCAGTATGATTATCGTGTTAACATGAAACTCATACATATAAAATGAATATGAAGTATGCAATTCCTTTCAATGTCTTTCGCCTCACCTCTCTCGAAATTCAGTTAATGTTCATATTCAATTTACCTTCGAAAATAAGAATTGTACTTCTAGGCATTTTCGCTATATCAAACAATTTGTTTAATTAAAAGTATATATATATATGTGTGTGTGTGTGTGTGTGTGCATAAAGTCACGCATCATAGGAAAATAAGCAAGGTCTATTTATTTCAAGATGAAGTCGGGCCCATCAGGCCAAATATGTTGACCATTAAAAAAAAAAAAACCCTGCTTTTTCGTTTACAAACATGTTTTGAGATTGGTGGGAATCATTTCGAACAAATACTGTAACTATCCTTATAAATGTATTTCCTATAATGCGTGACTTTAGGACACCCTGTATATGCATACACCTTTGGTAACTTTTTGGTTTGCTTCCGCCCGAATTGTTCATTCTGACGAAGGTCAGCTTTTCACTCCACCTTAGACCTGCAGTTTAACGTGGAACCACGCCCCACCAGCAGCAGCCCAGCGTCTTAACCGCTAGGCCACCCAGGGTACGCATTTATCTATCAACCACTTTTTGTGTGGAAGGATGAACACTGGGTTTTGCTGCGCGCCGGCTGCCGTCACCGGGTCTTGATCCAGGGGCCGATGGTTCGTAGTCAGCAACGCTAACCCCTACATATACAGGGTGTCCCATAAGTCCGGCATCATAGGAGAAATTCATATTTTTCTCTTTCTACAGGCCATAATGTCTGTGAGCAAGGAGGAACGAATCCAGATAATTCTACTCATAGATTTTTATCTCTGGGGCCACTTGAAAGCGCTGGTATACGCAGAGAAAATTAGGAGTGTTGAACATTTGCGGCAGCGCGTTATTGGGGTATGTAACACCATTATCCTGACATCATTCACCGTGTGTTTGCTGACTGGGTATCACGTCTGAATTTGTGTATTGAAAACAATGGTGGACATATTGAGCACGTTCTGCAAATAAAAGCTTTTGTTTTGCCTTTTTTTTATTATTTTTCCTATGATGCCGGACTTATGGGACACCGTGTGTGTGTGTAATATATATATATATATATATATGAGGGGTCGCGCGTTTTAAGGTACCTAAGCGCCACCACATGCAAAAACGTGTTTTTGATGGATATAACTATTTTCACCCTTCCTCTATCGCGTGGTTTGGGTTATAATGACCTTACGACACGAAGTATAGTTGAAAACCTTATTAAGCGAACTACTTTTTTCACCTCTATCGCCAGCCAAAAGTTCACCCAAAGATCGGCATAATAAGAAAATCAAAAAATCAAAATATTAAAAAAATATATATATAAAATATGAAACTCTATTCCAAAAACTCAGCATCTTAATTACGTAGCATACTTAGAATTCTAATTTAGCCAAAAATGAACGTTCTAGCTCAATTAATAACTGAGATACTATTGCCAGAATATATATATATATATATATATCCGATTCGTACCTAGTGAAAGTGGTACATATCTCGGCGAGGCAGTGGGTGGGTGGTTTTACTGAGTTGGGGATGGTAGACTAGGGCGGGTGAGTAAGGTTCAGTTGCTGGATAGTGGGTAGGAGGGGTATGGTCTTAGACCCGATGAAGCAGATGGGAATAAATGAGGAAAAGGAAAATCGCTTCCGCTGAAAAATGGGGGCCTTCGGCAAGTATGAATTGTAGACGCTTGGGTATGGAAATTTGGTCAAGAGAGGGAACACCTGCGACGAAGAGCGGACAGGTTTGGGCATTCGACCAGATGTACGACAGTGATAGAGGTAGGGCAGAGCGGGGCTGGCGATTTAGCCATAAGGTGACCATGAGTAATGCGTGTGTGTCCTAGGCGGAGACGAGCTAGAATCACTTCTTTATGGCGGGACCGGTGGAATGAGGAGGCCCAGTATCCTACTTGCGGTTTGATCTTGTGGAGTTTGTTTTGTGTGGCCTGGTCCCAATCCCGAATCCCGGTGCCAGATGGAGCGGAAGTGGGAGCGGAGAGTCGGGAAAAAGTCGGAGAAAGGGAGGGGGCGGGAGGATGCCGGCAGTAAGCAGGCCGTCTTTGCGTGCGGTCCACCACCTCGTTACCTGGATGCCGACATGTGCCGGGACCCAGCAGAAGGCGATTGTCTTATGTCGGAAGGCTGTTAAAAAGTGGAAGGTTTGCTGGATGGTACAGACGAGCGGATGAGGGGGGTTAAATCTCTCTAGGAAGAGAAGTGCGCTTTGAGAATCTGAATAAATGACGAAGGAGCTGGCAGAGTGTGTGCACAATGTCGAGGGCCTCCATAATCGCGAAGTTCTGCCGAGAAAACGGAGGTCTCGCGGGGCAGGCTGACGCCTCGAGAAAACGGCTGGGCCAGTATCACCGCTGAGGCGGCCGTACCAGTCTCCCAACGGGAACCATCTGTATAAATGGGGACTGTGTCCGGGTGTTGGGTTGCGTGTTCTCAGAAGTGACCTATATACCGTAGCGCTCGTGGTAGTCTTCGGTAGGGCACACAGGTCCCTCCAAACTTGATAGGGGTGAGGAGCCAGGAGGGGTAGATGCTGTACGAAGTTGGGATAACTGAGGGGGCGGGCATGTTGGAAAGGTCAAGGAAAGAGCGGACCGCTTCAGTGAAGTGCCAGCTCCGTCCCTAGGGTGGGAGTTCTGAAATCGCCGCGCATAGAAGCGAAGAGGATAGTCTCTGCGCACGGAGCTATGTCCTCATGAGGAGCAGACCCCGTCGGAGGACCAGAGGGAGGTAATTGCAATCCACTTGAAGGCTGGAGGCTGAGGAAGAGCGGAAAGCACCGGTGGCGAGGCGGAGGCCCCTATTAAGCACCAGGTCCAAGATACGGAGGCAGGCGTTGGAGGCTGAACCGTATGCTACACTACCATAGTCCAGCTTCGACTGGACCATGGAAGTGTAAAGGCGAAGGAGAGAGCGTCGGTCTGCACCCCACGTGGTGATCTAGGTGTTTGAGATGGGGAACACAGTTGAGCCGTCGGTCTAGACTCTCTAGAGTCACGTCCAGAAATCGCGTGGAGGGTACCACCTCAAGAGGATTCCCGTATAACGTGATAGAGGGAATAGGAGGGGTTGCAGGTCTTCTTCTGCTGAAGAGCATACACTTGGACTTGGGGGTGGAGAGGCGGAACCTCACCGACGTCGCCCACCTTTCCACCCGGTAGATGGAGAGCTGAATTTGCCGTTGAACGACGGACGGCTCCCGCCTTGCGAAGTAGATCGCAATGTCATCCGCGTAGATGGAAGAATGGATGGTGGGTGGAAGGCACTTTGAGACTGTTCATGACGATGGAAAAGCATAGAACACTGAGGATGCTTCCCTGTGGGACCCCGTCCTCCTGCACGAAGGTGTCTGAGACGACTGAGCCCACCTTAACTTCAAAGGTTCGGAAGGACAGGAAGCCCCTGATGAAGGTCGGCATGGCTCCGACGAGACCTAGATGTTGGAGCTGACTAAGGATTATTGTCCGACGGGTGGTGTTGTAGGCCTTCTGGATGTCAAAAAAAATTGATAGGACGAACTGTCCACTGTCGAAGGCATTCTGTATGTCTCGGCTGAGGAGCAGGAGGGGATCAGTGGTGAAGTGAAATTGTCTGAAGCCGGACTGGGTAGCCGGGAAGGAATTACTATTTTCCAGGAAGAACGAAAAAAAAATGGTCGCTACGCGACTATCGAAGATTTTGCAGGCACAACACGTCAGGGCGATTGGTCTGTAGTTTGTGGTATTGAGGGAATCTTTGCCGGGTTTGGGGATAGGGATTACGTAGGACTCCTTCCACCGGGAGGGGAAGGCGCCCTCTATCCATATGCGGTTGTATAGGTCTAGTAGGAAAATTTGTAAGGTAGGGTGGATGTGCTGGATCATGCTGTAGGGAATACCGTCCGGGCCGGGACAAGGGGATCGTCGAGAGGCCAGTGCCGCCTGTAGTTCACGCATGGTGAACAATCGGTTGTAGGTGTTAGGGGTTGTTAGGGGCGGATACGAGGGAACTAACTGCGAAGGAAGAAACGGCGGCGAAAGTAGAAGCTAAGTGGTTTGCCACCGATTTGGGCTCGTATAGGAGTCCGTCGTTAGTCCGGAGGACCGGGAGGGGACATGTCGCTTCTCGACACCCCGTACCTTCTTCCAGATGGTGGCCGAAGGTGTGGTGGTGATGGTGACGCCGGATACATACAAAGGCACGACAAGAAGCTCGCCGCGTTGTCTTCATTGTGCGGCAGGCGATGGCCCTGGCCCGCTGCATCTCCGTGCGATGGATGGGGAGTCGCGTAAGGTAGAAGCGTCGAGTAGCCTCCTTCTTGGCGCGCGCGTACGGCCTCCGTGCACTCTGGGGTCCACCAAGGTACCCGTCGGGTGCGGGAGTAGGTGGAGGATCGTGGGATGCTAGTGCACGCAGCCGCTACAGCGATTGACTCGAAGTATACAATGCACTCGTCAGAGGATGGGAAGTGGGCAGTCGTAAGGGTTGTATATGTATCGTCGTGGAAGTGGGACCAATTAGCTTTAACAGTAATCCATTTTCCGGTACCTGAACGGTCTGGTCGGGCCAATTGAGCGTGAGTTGAACAGGAAAATGGTCACTTCCATGGTCCTCTTGGAGGACTTGCCATGTGAAATCTAGGAGGGCATCGGTCGACACGAAGAGAGGTCTATAGAGGATGGAGTGCAGGTGGTGGCATGGTAGAATGTAGGAGCCATATCATTGAGGCACCGAAGGAGAGCTCGGTCATGATATTAATCAGGGTCGGGGCCATATAGGTGGTGTGTGTGTTTCACGACAAGGGGTGGCGACTATTGAAATCGCCTAATAATAGAAAGGGCCTGGGGAGTTGTTGTACCACCTCCACCAGGTCATCGTGGGAGACTTGAGTGGGAGAGGGAGGTATATTGAACAGACAGTGTACTGTCTATCCAGGGAAAGCCGGGTAGCAATCACCTGTAACGGGGATCGGATAGGGAGATTGTAGAAGGGGACTGCGTGGTGTATGAAAATGGCAGCTCCCCTTCGAGTGCAGGTAGGAGACGTAGTGGTGATGTAGGAATATCCAGTCGGGCAGGACATGGGCCTGGTTCCCAGGATTAGCTCCTGGAGACAAACACACACCAGACGGGAAGTGGCAATCAAGGAATTAAGGTCTTCGTAATTCGCGAATATTCCTCTGCAGTCCAATGTACTATTGAAGTTTTCGGGGGATCCATTATTTGATGATGGGGGATGAGTAAAGGTGTAGGGTCTAGGAGGTTGTGGTGTGAAGGGAGATCTGGGGTTCGCGAAGGCGAAGGATGGGTCAGGAGTATGGCTGGCTATCTGCCGTTCACCAGAGAACGAATCGGTCGGCCAGTCGATCTCCGCGGAGATTGCGGGGTCGAGTCGGCCGAGCGAGACCGGAGGCGTGGATCACGGCAGCTAGGAGAACGTCGTGGGCTCAGAGGGTGAGAAGTTTCTTGGTGGGCTTCTGTGTTCGGGCCAGGTGGGGCGCTTTATTTCCAAAAGTGGCACCTCCCCGCCTGTCAGGGGTCTCACGGCGGATCCTGGGTGGCGATAGGGGACACCAGAAGGACCGGGCAGGTGGGAGGGAGGACGTGCTCAGGGTGGCTAACAGGGAGGGGGCAGAAGGAGATGAACCAGTGTGTTCTCGTGGAGGCTGGCAAAAATGGCACCAGGAGGCAAGGGCAGAGCCATAAGACTCACGGGCGCGGCCGAGCTCCCCTCGGCCACGCCGTGTAGCTGCGTAGAGCCACATCCACTGGATCCTCGGTGGAAGAGGATGTTGTCCAGATTGGATCTCGTCGTGGGGGTTGGGTCATGTAATTCGGTAACTATTGTCAGAGTCTGGGGGTAAATTGGTGGGACTTCTGCGGTGGGGCGGTATGGTTCTCGTGGGCGGTGTGAGGGTCCGAGCCGTCTTCTAAGATCTAGGGGAAGAGGGAGAGACATTTTGAAAGGCCGGAGGGTCTGGCGACTCACTCCGGCGTCTCCGCCTTGTCGGCTTGCTCCGGGCGGTAGGTTCGGGTGTGTGCAGGGAGTGCTGGGGGGGCAGGGTTCGTGGGGGGTGGGGCCTGGGTGTCCTGGTCCCAGACTCCTGGGGAATCTGGCAGGTGAGGTGCGTGAAGAGAAGGGATGGTGGGGGGACAGGAGGTCGTCGGTTCCTGCAAGGACTCCCTTTGGGAGGGATGGGGAGCAATAGTCGAGGGGGGCTTGAGCTGCAGGCCAGGGCGGCGTGCAGAGGAGACAGAGCTGAGGGCAGCGGCGTAAGATACGCCCGGCCTCACCTCTCGACTCCGCACTCTGTCTCGCGCCTCTCGGAGGCTAAGGAAGTCCGCTACCTGCAGGCCTCAGGCCTCAGACCTCCTCGAACCTGAAGAACAGGCATTCACGGGTGAAGACGGGTGTGCGCCTTCACAATTGGAGCATTTGGGTGTGTTGGGGCACTTGTCTGGGTGAGCGATTTGTCCGCAACGAACACAGTTGGTGCGGCTGCCAGCAAACTGAGCTAACGTGTCCAAACTTGTTTCATTTAAAGCAACAGGTCAGGTCTGGAATGTATGGTCGGACAGAAAACTCGCATGATGCGGTCTCCCATACCCGATAAAATACGGTCAAGAGGGACTAAGGTATTGAAGGTGAGTAGACGCGGGGTGGGGGAAGGGAGTACCTCCCTGTCGGGATGTGAAGCGATGGATCTTGGTGACACCCTGGGGTGCGAGGTCCTCCAGGAGCTCGTTCACTGTGATCGACAATAGGTGGGTGGAGTAAATAGTGCCCTGACTCTGGTTCAGGCGAGGGTGTGGGGAAACGGATACCGAGCATCCAAGGACCTCAGTGAGGGAGAGTAGGGCTTTCGTCTCTGCGGCTGAGCGTGATTTTATGAGGAGGGAGCCATCCCTCTGCGGTCGTACATCATAGCGGCTGGAGTTGCTGCGGGCTCAGATCGCCTGAAACGTCCGTTCAGAGTTGGTCGGATCTCTAAGAATTTGTGGATACTTGGAAGGGATAGGGAGGCAGTAGAATCGAAGTGGAGTGGGATATCCAACGGTCGATAGGATGGTCGTGAATGCCGACTTCCCCACCCTCCGCGGGGCTCTCTCCGTGGGGAGGGAGACATACGGGGAGATCAAGAAGCCGGGTTTTGGAGGCAAGTCTTGGGTGGAACTTGACTTGCCCGAAGGCGGCTGAGGTGGGCTGGGGCGAGACCCCTGCTCCAGAGGATGTACGTCCAAGGGCATAGTCAAGGTACAGGCTGGGGTCGGCAACGGTAAAGGAGAGTGCAAGTGTTCCGTTACCAGAGGGGGGTCAACCCCATAAGGATGCGGTCTTCCAGTGGTAGAAGACTCGAGGGGCTGGTTGCCCACCACCGGAGTGTTGATAGTTGTAGTAGTCCGAGTATTAGAAGCAGAAGTCGTAAGCCGAGAGAAGCAGCCATAGTAAACAAAAAGAAGCTTCATACCCCGCGCGCACCCAGCCACCACCGACTCCAACAAGGGAAAGGCGAATCGTGGGCACACTCGGTCCCACCGCCAATAGATGTTACGTAGGGGAGATACACCCATTCCTAGTCCCCGTGCCTAAAACGCGGCAACTCTCATCCAACGCGCGGTGAAAGATAGCAGGGACAGGGCTTGGGTTTGGTTTAAGAGCGACAAGGGCAGTGGTGGCATTCAGCCGGTTCGCACCGGTTCCTAAAATTTCCCGAGTTCGCCGAACCGGTCCTTAACCCTTTCAGTCCGTGCATGATTTTTCTTTATACCATACGCATTTCGATAAAAACATTTTTTTTAGTTTTCATTTCTGACATGGAAGTGGGAGGAGGAGGGGAGGGCGAACCGCTTCTTAAAATTTTTGAATGCCACCACTGGACAAGGGTGAAAGACAACCACCTCCCTCGCCAAAGGCAGGAAAAAAAAAAGCCAGAAAGAGTTGGGGGGAAAGGAGAAATATAAGTAGGAGGGTAGATGATCAGCCGGGTCCCCAAACAGGTCCAATGGTCCACGAGGGCAGAGAAAGCTGTACGAATGGATCGAAATATAAAAAAATGGCTGAACAAATGTCGACTTAGTGGTCGAGTGGACGGCCGCCCTGAACATTCTGCGTCGGCGACACTTATTCGACCATTTTTTAACATTTACATATGTTCGTACACACACTGCTGTGGCAAAACTTGATCATACTGTACAGATAATCTTCTGTGACTTTCAGCCCCTTTCACGCCCTCAGCCCATAAAAAACGAACGACAGTACGCTGCTCTTTTATGGTGCAAGTCGAAAGTGGTGTGGCCATGTTTACAGCGCGATTACTACTGAACAACCTAATGTCAGTCTCAATCCCACGAAGCAGCAATCTGTACGCTGAGTGACTGTGGCGCCGTCAACGGTCAGCAGTGAAAAAAAAAAAAATCGGACAAATTGCGGATACTTTTTAACTTACCCTCGTATATTGCTTGGTCCTTGCAATATAAGCTAAACCACTCTGACAAATATGATGAGCCCGCCACTCGTAGTTTGGACCGACTCAGTGCTGCTTTATGACCCCCCCAACCCCCGCCAACACACGTGTTTGGGGGTGCTACCACTCATCTCAGTGCTCTCAGTTGGACGAAAGATTTGAAACCAAACAACCAATGTAATCTTCACTCGACGTTTCACACGTTGCGTTAGTAGCATTGGAGGTTGCTTGTGAGTCGAGGGAGCCTGCATGCAAGTATTGGTTACGTTTAACTAATAAAGTATTTCACATTTGCTGATCATTATGAACAAAGGTATGCGGGAATTTAATAGTTATTAGAATTACAGTTCGATACTTTTAATTTTGTGGAAAATCTTAAAAAAAAAATACACCTTTGAGCTGGATCACTGATACGCAGAATTATTTTGGATACCATAACCAGAGTCAAAAAGCGCCAAGTCGTCATACAAACGTGGCGATTTTTAACTCACGCAGAATTTAGGTAAAATTCCATGTCAAACGCAGTTCAAAGACAAGAGTCCATAGGCTCTAAATTAGTATAGTCGTGTTAGTAATTAAAGTCCTTAACAGCCTGGTAATATGTTATCTTCGATAAAACATGCCTAGCATTGGTTGCGTCGCCATCAGCATAAAGAAAGAAATTACGAAAATTTATTTATACAAAAGTAATAATTTATATTATTTCCGTTTCTTGATTTTATTTAATTTCTTCCTCATTCCAATATTTTGTTCCGTATCGTCATCTTCGTCATCGTCTTGCTTCTTCCTCTTTTTCCCTTTCTTGCCTTCCTCGAGTATTCTCTTCATTTCCTGCTCAAATTAAAGTTTTATTATTTGAGGCACAATGAATTCAAAACATATATTATAGGTTTCAATTCACATACGTACGAGGCCCTCCTAGGAAGAAGTGGCTAAGCGACAAAAGCAAAAAACGCCAGTAAACACAATTAAAGGTTGTACCAATTTAAAAGGGCCATAAACGTTTGAAACTATTTTTAGTCGAAATATCTTTAAAAGTTATGACACTGTCAACTGCGTTTTCTGGCATTTTTCACTTTTGTCGTTTAGCTACTTCTTTCTAGGAGGGCCTCGTATATAAATTTAAGAACCTATTCCCATTTTCAATGGATTGGGTGACTTAAAATACAAAAGGATCATCATCGAGAATAAGGCACCACTCCAACCTCAGGGATCCATTAACACACGGTGTGGCACAGCTTACAGTTTTAGTAAGTGTGAGAGTTCGGTAGGATCCTTAAGTTTGTTACTCCTAATTTCCTATTTTTATACTTGTACAATGTAAGATGTGCTGAAACGTATATAAAACAGCAGACTATTTATATTTCACTTCTCTCTCTCACTCACTCCAGAAATACGTGCAACCATTCAGAAGGATCATAGAATTGCTGAGAAATACTTAAAAAACGTGGATTGCAAGGAAAGTTCGTCAAAGTTGTACTCTGTGGTGAAGTTAATAAGAAAAAAAAAGGTTGAATTTACAAAGAAAAATGCAAATGTTATTCTTTACAAACACGAAAATGATCTCTACTCACGATTTTGCCTTCTCGCTCTGCTTCTGCAACTGTTTCCTTCATGGCCACTACAGTGGCTTCATCAACAGGATAAACTTCCAATTTCGTTCCCAACAAGTATTCTAATCTTTGAAACATTTCAATTTCGTACTGCATTAAAAGAAATTTATTAAAAATTAACTGTCTGAATATTAATGGCCCCAGAATATATATGTGACCTTCACCTTCGATGCAGACCCCAATTCCTACTCGTAACACATCGAATTGTGAGGATACACAGGCGTGTGAAGTTTCATCAATTTATATTGAGCGTTTCAAAAGTTGTGGAGTGGGCAAGTACAATGCAGTACAACCCTTCAAATTTATTTGAAGGCGACTTCATAAAATGGAGCATTACGCAACTGTAAATTCTGTAATTAAAGCTGCTGTGATGAACCACTGTGCAGTATACTTTTATTTAGCTTTTTTATAATTAATATTTTACGGAAGACAAACTAAGTAGGCCCATAATGTCCCCCAACCCGCCAAATGAAACCTAAAGTAAATTTTATAGTTGTGACAATTTTATCTACAGCTAGCACAAACCTGAGTGACTAATGTAATGGCAGTGCCTGACTTTCCAGCTCTTGCTGTTCTACCCACTCTGTGAATGTAGTCTTTGCTCTTCAGCGGGAGATCGAAGTTAATCACGTAATCAACATTTGGAATGTCAAGACCTCTGAAACGGAAAATAAAAATAAGAATGTGATCCATTTTAAAACATTTTATATGTATACCTTTTAACTCTAATGTGGAATTTATTTCACCACCACACTACAAAATTCATGATGAAAAGTATATCGTTTTATAAAAATTACGGAGGTCACTGTAGTTCAGTTTTACTGGTTTAGTTACCCTTTACTAACAATTACTGGTTACCATTAAACAAAAATGCAAGCTGTAATTTATTTTTACTTATAAAAGAATATATCAATCAATCTGCTTTAAAAAAAAACCAATAATTATGTAATGCTTAATCTTCCAAAAACAAAGTCGGAAATGACTGATGAAATATTTAACACATTTTACTTAAGTTATGTCCTCGTAAACTTTTAATTTCTAACAGATATTTGCGATCGAATCGGAAGTAGAGGCGAACAATTTACTGAACTTTTTTTGAATGAAGATTAAAAAAAAAAAAAAAAAAAAAAAAAAATTTAAACATTCTATAAAGATTAAAATACTAAATTTCATAATTTAAGATCTATGGCATACATTTGTGATGGTAAATTGTTTCCATCCTTTCTCTAAAAAAACATTACTCATTGGTACCAACTACGTTCCCAAAAGCCTACTAGTACATATTAATAGGCCGGGTCGAAATCTAGTCAAAATGTTTTTTTAGATGGGCACTATGTGGGGTTTATGAAATGATATCCTGACCAACATACTCCAAAAGAAAGTTTATGCTCCCTCTTATTTTTGGCTCCACCCCCAAATTAAAAATAGTATCATAAATCAAAATGGAGATCATTTAGAGCATTTTTTTATAGAGATGACCCCCCCACGAAGACATTTTCATGTTTAATGCCATCTGGCCAAAGTAAAGCCAGTGATGTCGTGAACAGTTGCGCTATTGTTGAACTGTTTGTCTTCTGTAGTTCCTCTGTTGTTAGTAAATAAATTTTCGGTTTCATGGCAGCTTCCAAGGTACCAATAACCACATTGGCAATATATCTCCCCATTACATCTATTGTTTCGTCTACCGAAATCCAGACTTTCTTATCTTGTACACCCTCCCGAATATTCTGCAACGTCAAAGCGTAGTTCGTCTCCACATAATTCTTCCTCAAAGTAGACTCGCCTGGAATCTGTTGTTTTGTGTACTTTTCGAGAAATGATTTCAGAGACTTGTTTTCTAACTTCCACAGTGGTATTCCGGCATCAACAAAGGCTTTACACAAGTCAAGCGAGAAGGAAGACTGACGGCTTGACGATGCAGCAAATGTAGTCAACAGGTTCGTTTTCTTGCTTCAACTTCCGAGCAGCGTCTGTGTGTCTACCAGTTTGGACGTGTTGCGACACAAAGTACTTCTTTTCATAATTCACACTTTTTTCACAAATCTTGCAAAACAGTACTGAACCATCAGTAGAAAAGACGTCGCTGCCAAATTCACGGACAAAAGTGTTCAACTTTTTTTCAGTGGACACACAAGCCTTCGGCATTTTCACAAAATTCGTTATAGAATTTTCGCAATTTCCTGAAAATAAACAATAAACAATGATTGAAATATTAAAAAAAATAAACAAGAAAAGACATTTTGCCTGCACATCCAGGCTCTATTTATCACAAGTGTGGAAATCATGCTTCCACTTTATTCTATATTAAATAAAAACAAAGACATTTTCACAAACTTCGTTACTGAATTTTCGCAATCTTTTGAAAATAGGCAAAATAGGCATTAATTTTGTAAAATAGGCACAATGACTGAAATATTTAAAATAGGCAAGAAAAAGCATTTATGGCATTTTGCCTGAACATCCGGGCTCTAGTTATCAGTATATAGAAAAGGGTGGCATAAACTTTAGTTTGGAGTACTGATTGCCTAGGAGACCAATTCATAAACCTCATATAGGCCTAGTATATTTGTCTGAAAAGAAGACAATTAGTCTATTGTACCATTTATTACACAAAACAGCTTTGAAGTAAAAACAAAATTTAATTTAAAAATTACCTTCACAATTCACTAATTACTTGTGGATGTGCCTTGGCCCCATTGGCTTTTCCATTCAAACTGTGGCAGTCTTTTTCTTGATTCCAGTTGATTGAGGATAAATTTGTGCCGTTTGCCGTAGCCAATCGTTTGTTCTGATGCTTTTGTCACTAAGTTCACTGCACTTTCCACGCTTTGACTGTGGCATGAAAAGGCAGCAATTTTCAAGGGTTCTGTTCTTGTATGCAGTAGCTCTTCATTGCTGAAATTCCTTATCAAAGGTGGAGGATTGATAGCTTCCTTTCTCCAGTCAATCATCTCGTAGTAGTCTTTGGAATCGAAATTTAGAGATTTAGGAAGCTCAACATTTCGTGTGCCACTGAAACGTGTCCGACTGAGAAGTATCTTCTGAAGAGCATCTTCTCTGACATGTTGTCTGCTATCAGTAAGCATTGACAGTAGGATAGCTTCGGGATTGGCAAAATAGGCATTATTACGGAACACCGGTTCCATAATAATGCGATGTTTTTCTTCCAATCCTCGCATCAAGACAATCAAATGAAAAAAAGTCCGTGCTCCGTCAGTAGCTTTAGGATGGGATTTGATATTAAACCATCCAGGAGCATATGATTTCATGACGATGGTTACCAGTTCTTTCAGATTTTGTTCGGGATGCAAAGTCGATACGTATAAACGAAGAATCCGGTTTGCTCGGGTAATCCAGCGAGCATGATGAATGGCACCTGGAGACCTGCGGGCTAGACTTTCAGATACCCATCCAGATTGCACTGCTAGGCACATATCAGAGAGATACTTTTGATCACTGCTCAACTCTTTCACGACATTCGGTGGTATATATCTTGGACGTTGCCCTGAACTGGTGAAAATGTCACCAAGTCTAAAATGGTTAAATCACATTTCAATTTGGCTCCAATTGAACCTTTAAAGGTATTTGGCCCTGATGTTTTTCCATCTATGGTTTCAAATATGTGTCTGAAGGGGAGTTCATTCATGTGTAAAAGAGAGACGAGCCATTGAACTGATCTATGCAAAAAAAATTCAATCAATTTTATGGTACCAGCAATTCTACCAGTATTGACAGCAGTACCGTCGCATAGCAGAGCATTGAGTGTCTCGATGCTCGCTGAATCAATTAAGAACGTTATAATTTCATCAGCTATACACCGAGCATTTCCTGCGTCAGGGCAGAGATGGTCTACATAGATACCTCCAGGGTCTTTGATCAGCACATAATGTTCTTCTTTCTCTTTTTCATGCTTGGTTAACGTATCATCCTTTCTTCCATCAAACCCTATACATTCAATATTCACATTTTCACATCTAGATCTAACAATATTTTTCTTGCCTACACGAATTCTCTCTCTTTCTATTTTCTTCCTATCAAGCATGTTAGATTGATCGATTATTCCCATATCTTTCAATGCAGCATTAACAATAGCTGCTGTAGCTCTCGAACTCACACGGTAACGGTCTGCCACCAATGGTAATTCATTGTATGAATACCTATTTTGATCATTTTCAATCAATTCCACATCGGGCACGAATTCTAGCTCATTGTCACTGTCTTCTATATCTTCGCTAAAGTCATCTACTGAAGAAGATGGTACAACTTCCATAGCCTCTGCCATTTCCACTTGTGACCTTTGTTGCCTCTCTTGTTCTTCTCTTGCTCTTGAGAGGGATCGTCTCTGGACAGCGGCAGCTTCACGATCAAATGGCCCTAATTGACTTATTCTTTGCTTTTGGCCTACAAATGACTCCCACTCTACCATTGGGATTTTTACCTCGCATCTACAAAACGGCCTTTCTATTCCTTTATCATAACATTTGCAAGTACAAATGTCAAACATTTCATCATATGAAGCAAGTTTTTTAGCAAAATTTTCATTCCTTTGACGTAGAGGAACCTTGTTCAAGGAAAGAGCTGATCTGATTAATCTTTCTACTGCAAAAGAAATAGATCTTTCTTGAATGACAGGGAAAGAGAACATGGCCCAAATATCTTGAAGATCTTTGGTAACTATATTGTAGCAATCGTTCGCAGTTGCTGATCCCCTTGACTTGATTTTTCTCTCTCTTTTGAATGAAGAAATAGTCTGACAATGTCTGCCTTTGTAGGAATCATTGATCGGCGGAATTCAGTGGCAAACCCAAAAGCTGCATTCGAAGATTTGTTTCTGGTTGACATTTTTTCAACCTTTTTAAAAAATTAAAAATCCAGCTTTTATAGAATCATGCATGGATCGTAAGTAAATCTAAAGAGCATAAATTCTTATAATTCCTGTAAAAATATATGATAATTAGAACATGAAATTTATTGGTATTGAGTTTGAAATTCAACACACAGCTCAGTAAATTGATTACACATAAACATCATTTATGTGTAATCAATTTTCTGATATAGCAAATATTTTTGAGAAAATACGCATGCCTGAAAATGGCACACGAGATATATTATGCAATTTTAGGGGAGGGTCATCTCTATGAGAAGATGCTCTAAATGGTCTCCATTTTCATTTATGAGACTATTTTCATTTTTGGGGCGGAGCCAAAAATAGGAGGGAGTATGCTAGTGGTACGGGGGGGGGGGGGAGCATAAACTTTCTTTTGGAGTATGTTGGTCAGGACCCCAATTCATAAGCCCCACATAGTGCCCGATCTGCCCCCAGAAATTCGACCCGGCCTAGACTACATAACCAGCCATTAGCAATATTTCGAGTTGCTTAACTTTCTTCGTAACATTTGAGGTCATATGACTGAGTGGACCTACAACTTTTCGTGAGGTCCACACCACCACTGCCCCACCTTAATCGCCGAAATCTGAAGATCCAAGCAGAATCGAGCCCGAGACCTTCGGGTGGCCAAAGTCACTATGCTTACCTCGAGATAACATCCGTGCCAACCAATATGGATCTGTCCTTCATCTTGAATTTGTTAATAGCGCCAAGGCGTTTATTCTGGCTCATTTTACTGTGGATGGGAATAGCAGAGAAACCCAAAGTTCTCAGCATTAAAGCTATTTTTAAAGTGGAATGACAAGTTGCGCAGAATATAATCACTGAATCGCTTCCAATTCGCTTTAAAATGTAAGTGAGGTAGACATTCTAAAAGAAAAACCAAAACTATCATACTTTATAAAAGATTTAATATTACCTAACCTCATATCTACTATATTCTACTACTCTAAAAGGGATAAATTAACTTTTTAAAAATGTTACAAATACAAAAATTGAGTGTAAAATAGAGAGAGAGAGAAACTATGATATTACTTACTTTTAAATCAAATGGAATGAAAAGCATTTTTTGTTGTAATTTGTTCACAGTCTGAAACTTTGATGACACCTCAACTCTCACTGGATTTTTAAGATGGGCTCTTTGTAGCTTTCGGACCTTTGGGGAGGGTGGGGAGATATTATATAGATTATAGTTTAAATCCACGTAACAAAAATATAAGTGAACGATATAAACATTGTGTATTTAATCTTGCCCAAATTAGGGCTGTGATAAGAACAAAGATTTTCTTCTTTAAACGTTATGACTGAAAATAATTATTAAAGACTTTTTAATAACTGCGGAAATCATTTTGAGATGCGTTTGACCGAGCTTACCTTTGTTGTCATGGTAGCAGAGAAAAGCATCGTCCTTCGATTCTTCGGTAACACACTTAATATTTTGTCCACTTCCTCTTCAAATCCGAGATTAAGAATGCGATCCGCTTCATCCATGACCTGAGGAGGGGGAAAAAATTTACGATGTTAGTCCTGCCTAGTTTTAACTTGAAAGCTAGAAGGTCAAAGGATTCACTAACCAAACACATACATACACGTAAAGCTTTCAGAATACAAATAAACAACTTATCCTTAGGAAATGGAGATGAAAAATTACTGTAAAGTGTAATAAATAAACTTTTTAAATCAGAGAGAGACCCTCAATTTTCCAAAAAATTGCACATTGACCAAATTACAAAAGCTTTCCAAATATGCAATAATTAGAATGGTACTTTTGCAATGTAAGGTTTTTCTCATAAAAGTTTACAACAATGAAGAAGAAGATGGTGACAGTTGAACAGAATCAGAATCAAAGCAGTGTCCAACCAAATGAGCCACGAGCTCTTTACAAACACAACCAGAAGACTAGATCTCAAACAAAATGCACATATTTACCAAAAATTTTATGTCACACAGCCTGAACTTCTTAGTTTTTTCGAGATGATTCACCAATCTGCCAGGAGTCCCAATGATGATATACGGCCGTTTGGCCAACTCCGCCACTTGTAAATTCATATCTATTCCTCCAACAACTGCACAGCATGTCAGTCCAATATCTCTTCCTAATAGTAAAATACTTTACCACTATGAAATTTAAATAAGATTGTTAATAAATGTTTACATTCCAAATGTTGTTTTCAAACACAACCTGTGTCTATTGTCATACCAAATAGCCTACTGTACATAAATTGTGCAGGTCCTATGAAAGGACTTTTTTAAGCGCTTTCATAAACTACAGTATGTAAATACTCTTTTAACCCCATAAGAAGGTTTTGTAGGTACCACCCAATGCACTATGTACAATAGGGTGCTTTTAAAAACTGAAAGTGTGAATTTCAGGTCATGGAACCCCGCAAATGATGAGGTTCCGGGAGCAAATAAAGCACATGATTTTTTTGGAAAATCCTCAAATATTTAGAGGTTGCCCAAAGACCCCAAAGTTTTACCCATATGCTCATTTATTTATGCGCCCTTTTTAAGTCACTTCTAGTGTTTATTAACCCATTGATACACAGCATCCCCAAAATTAGAAATTGCATTCTGATAATCCATATTTCTTTACTTCAGTATACCAACAAATGAATTTTCTTTAATTCTAAATGGTTCTCTCTTAATTACTCACGTCTTTCATGCATTTACGTAATGGTGGCCAAGAAGCATCACAGTTCTCATAACGGTAAGTGTTATTTAAATAATTCATATATTTCAAACGTTTTTTTTACTTAGCACTGTAATGGATGGTATTATGAATTGTTTGTAAGTATAATGACTTGTTTTACCGGCAATATTTTTGTTTCCAAAAATAGTTATAAGGTTTAATTTTTATGCGTATAAAATTTTGGACGCTCTCTGCTTCAGCGTATTGCAATCATCTTTTTTCGCATCGTCTGAGTGAAATAGTGTAGTGTACCGTAGATTATTTTAAATTTATATATGGATTGGATATACTGTAAATGGTTATGTATGCATGATTTCGCAAAATTATTATAATTTTAATACATATTGTGTTCATGGGTTATCAGCCAATCATTGTTTGAACACAGATTACGGTTACAAAGAGGGTGGCTTATTTCTACACATTTTCCTGAGGTACTTTATCCATGAATGGGTTAAATTAACTTACCAATTTCACTGTTTTGTCTTATTCACAGATAACTTGTGAACGATGGCAGCATGTACAAGATCGAAGAAATCAATCTGGCTTGTGGGGTCATCAAGTCCTACTATTGCCGGTCAGCAATTACCTTCAAGAGGTGATGTATTGGAGTACCTTTTCCATCTCCACAATGAAGAGAAGAAATCCTTAGCTGAGTGTGTGTCCTCGACATCACAAGCCATCATTGAAATCTGGGTGACAGAAGGTTTACCGACGAACCATCCGCATGACGTCAAGAAGCACGTCCGGAAATTGCATGACGAATGGCAGGGTTTAAAGAAGAGAATTTCGCGGAAAACGAAGACCAATTTGGACAACCAGGCTGCGTTCAGGTCAAGCTTGAACAACCTTTTCGACATTGGTCACCAAAATGCCCTAAATTTTATCAAAATTCAGGAGGACAAGGACTTCCTGCTTGCTCAAAGGGAGGAGGGTCGGAGAGGAAGGATTGGAAATGTCGACAAGAAGATTGCCAAAAAAGTCGCAAGGGCCCAAGAAAGAACTGCTCAGGAATTGAAGCGGAAAGACAGGCATGTGCAGGAAATGGAAGAAATCTCTGCTACCGTTGTTATGGAAACCTCATCATCAGCGTCATCAAGTGAGGAAACAAGTCCCGAAAGAAAGCCAGTTACATCGTCGGCTCCAAAACATCGCCGTGGGACGACGGCAATGAACGCCAACACTCGAGGTGTCATGTACTTTAATCGTTAATTATGAATTTAGTGAATATACTCACGATATATTTGTTCTGAATACTTATTGGAGATGTATATTGGAGATGCAATTTATCATTTAAACTGAGAATTAAAATTTCCATTGCCCTATAAATTGAAAATACCTATCAGCTGTGGGCAACCTCTAAATGTTGTTGGATTACAAAGAAATTTTGCCTGTTCTGTTTTCTCATGTATCCTCACAAAATAAAGGGTTCCGCTCCCTTGCATTTTCATTTCGCATTTTTCACCATATACCATAAACACACCCTAAATTGTACAATAACTTACCTAATGCCTCAAACTGTTCTTTAATCTGAATGGCTAATTCTCTTGTGGGGGTTAAAACAAGAGCAAACATTCTCTGAGGATGGGAAATCAAGGACTGAAGGATGGGAAGAGCGAAAGCCCCCGTTTTACCAGACCCTGTTTCTGCTAAGGCTATTATATCATGGTCTGAAAAATAGTTTCAGTTTATAATAAAATGTATATAATTTTATAAGTAGGAGTAACCAATTATTATCTTCATAACCAAATAAAAAAACTACTGGCATGGGCTACCTGTGCCTGCCTATACACAAGCCATTAATCAATGGCAATTCACATAGGGACTAGCCCAAAAATAATAAACTGTCAGAATATTTTTTTTTATGTATACTGCACAAAACAGACTTAAAGCATTACACAGACTCAAGACTGCAACATAAAGATCACTGGTGCCTTATACAATGAAACAAATATGCCCTGCAAACAAACACACCTTCAAGAGCAATTGGAATAGCTTCTTTCTGAATTGGAGTTGGGGTTTGCCAACCCATACTTTTGCATGCCTCACATATTTCATCAATTACACCCTGAAATGAAAATTTTACAGGAATTTAATGTAGCTAAACTGTTTCATTTACTTACTGAACTTCAAAATATTTTTGTAAGCTGACAACACAATCCTAGTTAAACTAAGCTTAGTGTCAGTGTTGTAAAAATTACTGCTCCAGCAGTAATTCAGTTACAACTAGGTATTCTTATTTACCATCCTTATTTAAAAGCTTGAAACTAAAGGCAAAGTCATTTACATGCAAAAAGCACCCAGTTCTTTCAATACAAGCATGCAACAATCTTTCTAAGCCAAATTATTTTCACAATGTTACTAATTAGATCCCAGTGAATGAATGGATACATTTTACTTTATAATCAGGCTGGAAATGAAAAGCTGTTCCCACTTTCTAATATGAAGTTATTAACTGTACAAAGTATTGTTCACAAATATAGGCCTAATGTCATAAGTAATTGAAAAAATTGACAATTTTAAATTACAACTGTAGACCTTAACACCTGTAATTAATTTGTAGTACAATTACTACATTTTTTAAATAATTGAAATTACCAGTTAATTACTGATAATTAATTCAATTAATTGTAATTAATTTAAAACTCTGCCTCACATAATGTTATTGTCAAGAGCATCCATGGAGCCCAATTTTGGTGAATGAATAGGAAAATGAAGAGGCTACCTAGTATTTTCTCAGTATCCTCAAGATCTGGTTATATCTACTTCTCAGATGAAGATGAGCTTGTTATTCACATGATGTTTTTAATATTTTAATGTCCAAAAATAGGGATTAAGTTCATAATAGAAACAAGACCATGCGAACTTAGGATGACAGAAGAAATACACTATGTTGTTCATGAGGAACTTATACTTCTAACTTTTAAATTATTGTTACGCTAACCTCTTATCCAAACTATGCAAAATGAAAACAAAACCTAGAAAGTTAGTGTACAATAGTAATATTCTATACTGCACTATAGGAGCCAAATTAAAATGCTTGAACAAACATCTAGTTCCATTATCCAAACGACCATTATCAAATATGGTCAAACTTTCAGCTGTTCCAGGCAGGCCTATATTAAAATGGCCAGATATGTAGGACTCCTTTGGAAGGTCTACTCTATACTATAAAATGAGGCAACTCTAAATAGGAGTACTTTCAGGCAATTTAAGAATTCATGAAAAATCTGTCACTTTAATATACATTTTGTCTTAAACATACTAAATTCCTTTCCAAATTTGGTCTGTTTTGTTTCTGCAACTTTAGTTGTTATAGTACTATTCACCCTTGTTGTAGCTACATGCAGAACCACACACATGGTATTTTCCTTTCTTTAAGTTTACAAGATAAATTTTTGGTGCAATAAATGGGAAAGGACTTCAGTCTTGCATTTTGAAGGTTTGGTCATCATGGAATACCACCCATAAACCCAAGGTGGGTTTACTAAGTATTTTATTTAGATTTATAAAAACTACATTTAGGTTTAGCAAAAAGCCACGAAATATAACCAAAATGACTAAGAAAATATTTCTGCTAAGAGGATATGTGAAATAAACTTAAAAAAAGCCTGCCTAATGATAGTACTCTGATGATGAAAGGACATCTTCCCAAGTATGGTATAGCAAGTGTACACCCATACTGGATATACCATTATTTTAGGAAAGTACTACAATTGATGCTTTATCAAAAGTGAAATTAACCACTCAACATGGTAGCTATAAAACAGAAAGCAAAGTACAAGATAAATTATTTATTATTTAGTAATATGGAGGGAGCAAATGTACTCATGCCATTACTAACTATACAAGATGTTGAGAAATTTAAACAATGTTAAAGAAACTACCCAGTCATGTTTAGAGAATAAGGTAATAAATTTTTTTTTTTTAGCAAAGATTAGAAAAAGTAATAAAAGTAATATATGAAAAGTATATGAAACAAGGTTTCATTTAAAGCTAACCAATCTTGCTTAAAATTGAATTCCAAAATTGTTTGCTTGTCTCTCAGGAACTGAGTGTGGGACCTACAGTAAATTATAAATAACTCTCTATACTTAAGCTGAATTAGCTACCTTAATTTAGTTCCTTTATAACAGTGAAAAAGTACAGTTAACATGAACAAAAAAATGTTGCTCCTGTAGCCTCAACAAAAAAAAAAAAAAAACTATACTTAACCCCTTAACGACCAAAGTTTTCGTAGGGTTATTTTTTATTTTTTTGTATTGGGGCGTTTACCGCCACTTCCCGCTATATGGTAGCGGATATCATGGCGAGGCGGAATACGAGAAAGAGAAACGGAGACGGAGAAAAGGCACTAGAAAAGGGAGAACAGCGGACTACAGGTGAGAAGTCACCTAAAGCTCAGATAGGATGCGAGATTGGGAGAGGAAGAGGAAAAGACGGTCTAGCGAAAAGAGAGGGCTCTCAGCGAGCATAAGGCGTAAACATTCGGGGAGGGGGAAATCAGAAAGGAACGGGAAGGCGCGACGACGTACTGACGACAGGGTGGGGCATTCCACAAGGATGTGAGAGACGGTGAGGGGCGACTGGCAGGAGGCGCAACGAGGAGCCTCCTGCCGGAACATAAGATAGCCGTGCGTGAGGCGCGTATGGCCGATGCGAAGCCGCGCAAGGACGACCTCTTTGTGTCTGGAGCGGTGGAAAGAGGACACCCAATATGACAGACGGGGGCGGATGGACCAGAGTTTATTTCCGGTGGCATCGTCCCAGGACTGTTGCCACATGCAGTCGTAAAAGGAACGAAAGACCTGCACATAGTCTGAGAAGGGGAGCGGGCGGGGGAGGGGAGGCAGCGAGGCGGTGGACCGGGCTATGCGGTCCGCCGCCTCATTACCGGAAACACCAACATGGGCGGGAACCCAGCAGAAGGTGACCCGGATCCGGTGAATGGTGTGTAGGACATGGTACTCCTGTTGAATAAGGCGTACGAGGGGGTCCGGGGAATCATAGCGCTCGAGCGCCTGAAGGGCGCTCAGCGAGTCCGAAAAAATGGTACAGGAGGACCGCGAACAACCCGATACCAGACGGAGGGCTTCCAGAAGGGCAGAGAGCTCCGCGGAAAAGATGGAGGCCTGAACCGGCAGGGGGATACCCCGGGAGGTAGGTGACAATGATGGAGAGAAGACGGCGGCCGCGAGCCGTCGGTGTAGACGGGAACGTCGTCCGAATGGACGGGAAGATGGGCCAGAAAAGAAGACCGGAGGACGGCAGGAGGAGACTCCTTACGCAGGCCACGGAGCGCCTGGCAACGGCAGATAGGGGTGGTCCGCCAGGGGGGCGACAGATCGAAGGAGAACGGCAGAATAGAGGGTGGGGGGATCCCCAGGGACGAGAAAATCTCGGCCAGAGAGGCAGCGAAATGCCACGTGTCAGGCCGGGGTAGCGCCTGGGAGATCGCGGAGAAGAGTAGGGACATCGGAAGGCGGCAGATGCGAAGGTAACACTTCGCCATGAGAAGGCCCCAGCGAAGGGGCAGGGGGGGTGTCCACAGTCCACCTGAAGACTAGCGACAGGGGACGAGCGGAAGGCACCCGACGCCAGGCGAAGGCCACGGTGGAGAAGAGGATCCAGCATACGGAGTGCCGGAGAGGAGGCGGAGCTGTAGACCACACAGCCGTAGTCGACACGGGATTGCACCAGGGAGGTGTACAGGCGCAGCAGAGTACGCCTGTCCGCCCCCCAGGTCGTGTGGGACAGATGACCCAAAAGGGAGAGGGTGCGGCGAGATGTTTGCCGCAACCACCTAAGGTGTGGAACCCAACCGAAAAATCCGTCGAGGGTCATACCCAGGAATCTAACGGATGGGACGAGGGGAAGAGGAGTGCCGGCAAGGGTAAGGGCGAAGGTATGCGACAGACGGAGGCGCCGAGGACGGAAAAGCATACTGGAAGACTTAGAGGGTGAGAAAGCATAGCCAACCGAGGACGCCCAGCGAACCACCGCGTTGATGGCTAGCTGGAGCCGACGTTCAGCCAAAGACGGGAGGCGGCCAGAGCAATAGATAGCCAGGTCATCGGCATAGAGGGAGCTACGAACGGATGTAGGCAGGACCGTAGCGACTGTGTTCATCACGAGTGAGAAACACAAGACGCTAAGGACACTACCCTGAGGGACACCCTCCTCCAACGGAAAGCGGTCAGAGAGGGCAGAACCGATGCGGACGCAGAAAGAACGGGCGGACAAGAAGTTATAAATAAAGGAAGGGAGAAAGCCTACGAAACCCAGGGAGCGTAAGCAGTCGAAGACCGCGCTCCGCCGGGTAGTATCGTAGGCCTTCTGGAGGTCGAAAAAAGACAGCGAGTACAAATTGACGCCGGGAGAAAGCCTCCTGCACGTCATGGCTAAGGAGGAGGAGGGGGTCGGTGGTAGACCGGAAGCGCCGGAAACCAGCCTGGGTAGCAGGGTACTGGTCACTCGCCTCCAAGGTAAAGGACAGCCGCGAGGCGACCATCGCCTCCATCACCTTGCAGGCACAGCATGTTAGGGAAATGGGGCGATAGTTCGACGGGAGTGAGGGGTCTTTATCGGGCTTCGGGATGGGGACGACGATGGACTCACGCCATCGGTCCGGAAATGAACCCTCCAACCAAATCCGGTTATAGAGGTCCAGTAGAAAGCTGAGAGCGGAGGTGCCGTAACAAGTCATAGGGGATATTATCGGGGCCGGGGGCAGAGGAGCGTCGGGGGCGGAGGGCCTCCCGAAGCTCTGTCAAGTGGAAGAGGTGATTATAGGGGTCATCCCTATGAGGTGGAAATTCCGGTGGGTCGCGGCGGGAGTGGGAGGAATCGGAACTGGAGATGGCTGCGAAGTGCGCCGCGAGTGCGTTCGCGACGGCGGCCTCCGGATCGGACACGAACTCGTCGTCCCCGACCCGAAGCACCGGGGGTCGAGGGGGGACACGGGTCCCCTCAAAGCTACGCACCTTGCGCCAAACAGTTGAGGGGGCGGTCGAGGAGGAGATCCCGGACACGTAACTCCGCCAGGAGGTACGCCGGGCTAGTTTCAAGACCCGACGGGCCACTGCCTTCAGGCGCTGAAACACTATCTTGTGATCCAGCTGGCGGGTCCGGTAGAAGCGGCGGCCGGCACGGCGCCGCTCCTGAACGGCATGGGAGCACTCTGGGGTCCACCATGGGACGCTTCGCGGCCTGGGGGAGCCAGAGGTACGGGGGATGCAACTGGCGGCAGCCGAGAGGATCTTACTCTCGAGGAAGGCGAGGGCCTCACTGACGGAGGGAAAGGCAGGAATTGATGGCGAGATCGCCGTGCCCCTCGCGTATGAGGCCCAGTCTGCTCGGGCGAACAGAGGTGGGGGGAGGAGACGGGTCGGGGTAAGACACACTGGGAAATGGTCACTGCCGGAAGAATCCGGCAGGACCTCCCAGGTGAACTCCGTCACGATTTCGAGGGAAACCAGGAAAGGTCGATACAGGTGAAAACTGTCGTGGGCCGAGTGAAGGCAGGTTGGGGAGCCATCGTTCAGAAAGGTGAACTCGAGCTCGTCCATAAGGGAGAGAAGGGTCCCGGAGAGAAAGGTGGAGCAAACATCCCCCCAGGCCGGGTCCCGACTGTTGAAGTCCCCGAGAATCAGGAAAGGGCGGGGAAGCTGAAGAATTAGGTCACGGAGAGAATCGGGTGGAGGGCGTACGTTAGGGGAGAGGTAAAGAGAGCAGACCGTGAGCTGGCGCCCCAAGGAAAGGCGCACGGCCACAGCTTGCAGGACTGTACGGAGCGGGAGGGGGCGGAAAGGGACGGAGCGGTGCACGAAGACCGCGGCGCCCCCCTCCCCGCCCCATCGAGAGGCGGGGAAGGGAGCCCGCAGTAACCGGACACTCGAGGGAGGGAACGGGATCCCAGAATCGTCTCCTGAAGGCAGAAACACGCCGGACACCTGGAGGCCAGGAGAGAGGAGAGACTCTCGAGGCCTACCAGGAGCCCGCGGATGTTCCACTGCAGGGGCGAGGTATAGGGAGGGGTAGGAAAGTCAGCGTAAAGGATGGTTATGGGGTGGGTGGGCCGATCGGGCGGCCCGAGATTAAAGAGGGATTCGGAAAGCCCCGGAGTTCAGCGAGGGACGCCGAACGAGGGCGAAGGCGAGGGTCACCCCGACGAGGGGGCGATGTGGAACCAGACGCCGGCAAGTCCTCCAGAAGAGGAGTCTCCCGGACGTCCGGGGGAGAGCGATGCAGAGAAGGGGATGTGAGAGGTATCGAGAATGCCCCTCCCTTCACCGGAGGTGCGGGGGAGGCAGGACTACGAGGGGGAGTGGAAAATAATACCTCACCCAGGGGCATTGGCAGGTCGAGGAGAGAGATGGGGCGGGTCAAGCGCGGGGGCGTGCACGTCCCACCCACGCCGACCAGGCGGGCGAGTTCTCCCTCCAGTGGGTCCATCGACGGGCCGGAGAGGGGTGTATCTCAGCCCCCACCTCGAGGGCCGTCGGGGACCCCAGGGGGGAGCGTGCATAACGGTTGCGCAGTGGGGATGGTGAGGACACCGGGGCGGTAGGGCGAAGGGGGCGTTTGTGTTTGGGAGAGGAATGTGATGCGAGGCTTATGGCTTCGAAACTTTCGGGGTCACCACTGGCGCGGCGCTTGCGGCCCTACCCCTCCGTCGTGCGGCCCGCATGGGTGACGGCGGGTCACGATCCGGAATGGGGGTGGCCGAAGGTGCCGGTGGAGAGGGCGTAGAAGGGGCAGGGGGGGTTGCCGACGAAGCATCGGCGTTCGCGGAGGGAGCACGTGGGGACGCGCTGGTAGTACGGGGAGCCGCGGTAGGAGTCCGCTGGGCGGCAGAGGATGGACTGGGAGTAGCGGACACGGTGGGTGGAGGCGCGTTTGGAACCGCCGGTGAGGACGGGGTCCGGGAACGGAGAGCCTCGGCGTACGAGGCACCACGCCGGACCTCGCAGCCACGCAACCGGTCCCGCGCCTCCCGAGCGCTGAGAAACTCTGATGAACAGAGGGCCCGAACCTCCCTTTCAAAGAGGAAGGACGGGCAAGAGCGGGATGAAGCAGGGTGTGGTCCATGGCAGTTGGTGCAGGAAGGCGGAGCAGTACAGGGCAAGGGGTGGGGAGGGCCGCCGCAGCGGACACACAACGGGGCCGGCTGACGGCAGGAGCTGCTCACGTGGCCAAACCTATTGCACTGAAAACAGCGCGTAGGATCTGGCACGTATGGTCGTACTGAGAATTCACACGCTCGTCTCTCACCAAAGCCCCAGAATACCGAAACGGGGGGCACCAGTGAGTCGAAAGTGAGGAGCAGGCGAGGAGAAGGGGCGGTTGGGGATCGCGATCTGTCAGGAAAGCGGTACACCCTCACAACACCCTGGGAGGCGAGGTCAATCTGGAGGTCTTCCACCGGGATGGGTAGAAGACGAGCAGCGTAAATTGTGCCCTGGCACTGATTGAGGCGGGGGTGGGGGGACACCGTAATCCCGCAGCCCAGGACATTGGGGATAGCGAGCAGGTTTCGACAGAGGAACGCGACCTTATCAGAATGGAGCCATCCCTCTGAGGCCGAAGGTCAAAACGAGCCGTCCCCGTCACCCCATGGATCGCTCGAAAGAGGCGTTCATGGTTAGTGGGGAGGGGCTTGGAGGAGGAGGGGCGGAGGACGAGGAACTTGTCCACCGTCCTAAGGCCGAGCGAAGACGTCGGGCCAAACACCACCGGTACTTCGAGGGGACGGGGAGACAAGAAAGGCGGACGGCGACGTCGGGTCCCACGTCCCCCAGGGGCCGGGGGCGATGGGGCCCGACCGGGGCCGCGGGCTTCCCACCTGAGGGCGAAAAAGCAGGTGGGTCCCTATCGGGATGTGGAATATGGGGGGATCCAGGGGTCGGGGGGTCCACTGCAGGTCCATCCGCCACTGGCCGGGGTCGGGCAGCGGCGCCACGAGCCTGGGGAAGAGAGGGAGAGGAGGTGTCGGCAAGAAGAGCAGACGGGGTGGGCGAGGGCTGCCGACTGCCCTTACCAGACCCAAGGTCCAAAGAGGTAGTCAGAGGGAGGTCAGATGCACAAGCCGGGTCGTCAACGAGGTCCATTAGATTTGTAAGTGTTTCCATGAAAAAAAATGTTATTGTTTCGCGCCCGGGGCCGCGGGGAACCGATTACCCGGGGCCCAAGGGGACCAAGCGCACGCCGGCGGGGGATGGGTGCCTCGTCCCATGTAGGTACCCCCGTTTCAAAAGGGGCCCTTGCAGCTTCGAAAGTTCTCCCCCGCCGGCAGCAAAGACCAAGGCCCCCCAGGGTCCCAGGCCTGGGCACCCTACCAGCCCGCGGGCGATCCACCCCAGAAAGACCGCCCGCGGGGAGGGGGTAGGGTTGTTATAAATGCGTGTTTTGGGAATGGTACATATTTGACCCAGTGGTCTAAAAGAGGTTAAATGAGAGTAACAGGCCCTAACTTTTTACTACAAAATAAATAAGGGTCTACCACATAATCTAAGTGAGTGTACCAATATTTTTTCCATACTGGTGACTGTGCATCCAAATAAAATTGAGAAGTTTGGCAGAAATTTACTAGAACTGGTGTGTGATTTTTCAAGCTAAAACTTTAGTTTTGGATCTGGAAGAGTTACTCTTTAGATTAATATTTAATAGAATCATTAAATGGGGAATTTATCAGACTTATCTCCTCTTTTTAAAATGTGCTAGTTACTTTTGCCAAACTTCTCATACCAGCACCTAGATTTCAAATTTTTTAAAATTTTAAGATACTTTTTTAAATAGGCTATAGGCCTAAATTGAAACTTCATACAAAGGTTTTTAAAGCATACCCAAAATATAAAACTTGATACAAATGAGATTTTTTTTTATTTTGTAGCTACCTAAAAATCTCTAAATTTGCACATATGATAGATTTTAAATATTTATTTTAGCAAATTTTGCAACAAAATTTGAGAACCCAGACCAGATACAGTTCAGAGACAGAGTTCATAATAGTACATGACTCCAGATTTGAAAAAATTTACTGGAGCACAGCTCTGAATTTACTTTTTTTCCCCTTACACCACTAGATAGGTTAATGATAGTAAACTCTTGAATTGACGACATACCAATTACAAATTGTTTTAGCTAAACATAATAATACAATAATGTACAGTTTATAACTCACCTTAAGTTTATTTATTCATTGCAGCAGCAACAGTGGATGATGTTAGACCTTGCATGTAGGCATTTGTTGTGAATTTACCACCATGTATGCTTGGCCACTGATCAATGGCTTTCTGTGTGATCATTACAGCAGATCTAGTGCCTGGAGCTGGACCCTCCTTCACAATTCTGCACAGCTTAGTCAAATGAGATGGCTTAATGGATCCTTTGTGTTCAACAATGTAACCAAGAATGGAGAATGTCCCTTCAGCTGGTGCTTCACTCCAGGCAGTTGATCCATCTTTATCAAAATGCTTTAATCTCTCTGTGATTCCTTTCCACAGCTGTTCTATATATTCTGTCAGACAATTTATCACTGAGTCTTTTGTAAAACTACTTTCAGATCTGGTTCTGGATGGTCTAGCAACTTCAGCAACCTGGTAGTAATCAGAACGTTTCTTCATGTATTTGTAAACTTCATTTAGGATGTAATCCTCAGCTGTTAGTTCCTTTTGCTGCCCTGTGGTATCATGCTTAAATTCAGAAACTACATCATTTGCATTTCCTCCATTAGCTAATTTGGAAATTGTTTCCATCACTCTTAACATAACAGTTTTCCCTCCTTCTTTATAAAATATATTTTCTACAAATTCTGCACTAACTGTGGTTTTTTGAGCTACTTGCAACATAATCTTTGTTACATAGGAAATCAATACATAGAACTTGGCACTAATTTCTTTCTCTTGTGGATGATCAAAAACACACAATTTTCCACAAATCTGTCAAATTGATCAAATTCGTAATTAACCATGTGAGTATCAGATTTGAGTTTTGGTCTCTTAAAACCAATGATATTGTCAAGAACCATATTGGTATAGTCAAGGCCTGATCTCAGATTTGAAGAGTGATTCTGAATAAAATCTAAAAGCTCACTTAGTTTACAAATTTTCTTCAATGCATCAACGTGGGCTCTGTTCACAAGATGCATCAAGTCCCATCGAAATTTGAAATTTTCTCCAAACAACTTTTTCATTTCGTTTTTAAATGGCTCATTGTCCTTACAAAAAGCCCCATCTCCAACCATTCCAGATACCTTGGATTTAATTGCTTCTTCAGATAGTTTCAAGTGATTAGGAGACTTCAACACATCAAAAATTTCATTGGCCAAATAAACTCCTGATTTGCTGTGTACTAAATTTATCCCAGCAAGTTTTACAGTCTTATCTTCTTCACTCATAACTAATACAACTAGCATGCTTAATCCCAAAATTGTTCCAATGTCAGCTGTTATTGTTACTGAAGTTTGTTCTAAGAACCACTTTACAGTTTGTTCTTTAAGTTGATTATCTAATAGCTCACAAATTGTCTCGCACGCATGTGTGCTATGATTCAAATTTCCAACCTCACAACCTGACCTATGTAATACAGCTAGAAGTACTGGATATAGAGCCCATGCAGTGTTTGTTTTCATTATGTAGTATAAGATGTTGCCACATAAGTCTTCTATGCGTTTAGTAGTGTTCCAAGAAGATGTTTTCATCACTTCATAAACAGCAGCTCTTTGATGATGCTGAAGTTTAATTAAATGTCTCTTCAGGTGGGTTTTCAGATTTCTAAACCATCTCTCTTGATTTTCTCCTTGTTTGCATACATAGGTTAAATCTTTAACATTGAAGTAACCTTTTATGTTAGAATGTTTGTCTGAAGCACATGCTTTGGGGTCTGTGCAAGCTATGCAATATAATGTAAACATTTTATCATCAGAAGCATCATCAATATCTTCTTGATTATCATCATCTTCACCCTCAACAGCTATATCTACATCAGGCATATTAGTGTCACTATTTGCAATGTTTTCCATTATATCACTTGGTACTGAAAATAAATCATCAGCATGCCCTAGATCCTTCTTTTCCACCAATTTGAATGTAGATTTGATCAAATCATTGTTCAGGATTTCTTGTATTGATTTACACTTGCTTAAATGGGCTATGGAAATGTCAAATTTGTTGCTTTTTGCTTTATTAGATTTGGATGCAACACTTGAACTTGAAGGCATATTTTGACTCTTCTCTTCATTAACCACAACAGCTTGGTGAGTTTCTTTTGTTAGGCGCAAAATTGCATTCAATGTCTTCTGGATTTGGGAATTTTCAAATTCCTCTAAAGCAGTTTTGTTAGTCTGATGCGCAGATTCCTCACTTACCTTTTGTTTCTTAGGTGGAGGAGAAGCACTTTCTTCAGTCTGTGAAACATCTAGTGAAAAAGTTTCATTTTCTAGATTAGCAGTTGATGAAGTTGGTTCATTTTTCTGAGGTCTAGCACTAGCACATTTTGTGAACAAACTAAATGACTGCTTTGCCGTATCTCTTTGCTGCACTTCATCCTGGTATTTCTTTACTGCAATATCTAAGCTGTGGGCCCAAACTCTGGGACCTCTTGTATTGTAACAAATATTTTTTTTGGAATTAAAATGTTCCTCCCAGTTTTGCTTTGAATATTTGTTCTTGCATTGACCACAAAAGTAACCCCTTTTAACACCCTCACTTTTCTCTCCAACTTCATCAATATTAGGATCCATTATTGATTATTGACTACCTGAAAAAATACAAAATAAGTAAAAGTTAGTAAATATAGTATGGTAAAAGTGAGTAAAAGTAAGTAAATATAGTACAATGAAAGTAAGTAAAAGTAAGTGCTTTAAACTTAGTAAAAGTAAGGAAGAGTAAGTAAAAGTAGGTAAGTTAAAGTAAGTAAAAGTAAGTTTAAACTTAACTAAACTTTTCAATTCTAGAGTCATGGTGGATTACTTAAAACCGCACAAGTAATTATCTGGCCAATTTATCAAACCTGGCCGAGATCAATGGAACATAGTCCAATCCTGATAATTTTATATTAAAAAAATATACGTTTTAATAAAATTTTAATTATCAAAACATTGAAGCTTAACAAAAATAAAAATAATTGTTAAATATGGAATTACCAACTAAACTTAAAATAACTAAATTTGTAATTTAAAAAAATTGGTTTGTACAAGAACATATACGCAAAAAAATTGCATAATGTCTAGCGGATGAACAAAACCCAAACCCAAATTTACTTTTTCTCATGGTCAAATTTACTGGAGCAATGCTCCCAAGATCCCAGGAATCTGGAGTCATGTAATAGTATAGTAATATGCTAGGTTAATTTACTTTAAGCTAGGTTAGATTAGTAATTAAGGACCATCTCCAAACTGCATCTGGATTCTAGAATTTTACCAACTTCGCAATAGGGGTCACTGAAATGAATGGCTGTAGCCATCATGATTAGCCTAATTCTGTGACTATTTATTACTGCAAATGACTTTCTTATCAGTATGATGCATCCGAGTTTAAATTACTAATATTTAGAATACTCAATATCTTTCACATTTTTTGGTCATTTTTTGAATGTTGCCAGACAGCATTTTTAAATTTTTTTTTCTTGGCAATCCATACTTTAGACAATTCTAAGAAACTTTTCTTCTATGAGTTTCCTCAGCAGATGACTGATTACTGAAATATCCATAGATAATAAATATATATATATAATATATAATATATAATATATATATATATATATATCCAAGAATTTTTCCAAGTCCAAAACCATCTTCTGTGTCTTTTAGGACTCTCTCTTTCGTTCATTTGTGCATTTCTCAAGGGAATGTAACTGTGCATGTGCCATTGATTTTAATTTAATAGCTACTTTAGCCATGGCATCAGTGTGTGGAGGCTGCACTCTCACTTACTACGAAATTATAGCTTGATTCTACCAAAAGAACAGTGAAACAGTTGCTTTTTTTTGGGAACACTTTTGCCACAGTCTGTTGTGTGCCCCTAGTGTAATAACCCTTGTAATTATCATGAAGACCACCATCAGTGGTACTGTGATCACAAAGTAAAGATTCTAAAAATGAAAAAATGCTGTGATTGTGGCTTTGCAGTGAGTGATTACAAGGGTTCATTCCTTGATAAGATCAACTTTGAACCGTGGAAGTTATTATTGTTTATCAATGCGTGGCTACAGAAGCAGTTTCACCACAATGAAGTAATTGAGAATCTTCATATATCTAGCCAGACGAGTGTGAATTTGTGAAGCTTCTGTTCCGAAGTGACTATATTTTGTATGGACAATCAGGAGCCTATCGGAGGTCCTGGAATTATGTGGAGATAGACAAGTCAAAGTTTGCCAAGTCAAAATACAGAAGGGGCCCGAGATTTACATAACTTCCTACACTAAGCAGCTCAACTTTATCCTCCCCAATCAGTGAATCAGCGAACAGATGAACCTCAGCCTTCTACCTTGCGGAGCCCCCAGTTAGGAAAATGTGGCTATGGTAAGGTTAGGTAAGCCTTCTTTTGTCATCCGATTCTAACATTTCTGATGAAAAATAGGGTTGTTTTTTTTGAGAGTTTTTAGGTGATTAGAATGATTTTGACCTGTTAAGTTCATTGAATGCCTGGTTAGGTCAACTAAGTACCCAGTTAAGTTAATTGAATGCCCAATTAGGTCAACTATATGCTCTTGATGATTGGCTAAGTTTAGTTGTGATATTTTTGTTAAAACTAATGAAAATCATGCTAACTCAAAAACAAGTGATTTGCTAAGGAAATGGTCAAAATCATTCGAATCACCAAAACACATACCAGAAAAACAGTCTAGTGACTATAAAAAATTGACCCATTTTTTTTTATAGGTGACTCTCTGTATACACAGTTTCTGTATACACTGTTTTGGTATTGCTCCCTACCCCCTGTATACACAGGAGGGGATCTCGTCCATACACAGTTTCCCGAGCCGACACAACTGTGTGTGGTGGCCTGTCGCTCTACCCCTCCACTGCTCACTCAGTCAGTAGCGCACCAGTTACCAGTGTTGCCAATCTACAATACAATTGCCTTAACCAATCCCCCAATATTGAATCTAATTGTGGTGAGGATTCTATTACCAATTTTGCAAATTTACAAATTACAATATACATCACATAAAGGATGTTATCCAATATTTTAATTAATCATTATGTTAAATATATGCATCGCTAATGATTTTAACTTCCTTACAATGTATTTTTATACTTTATTTGTACTACAATTAAAAAATAAATTACAACAAATAATCACAATAAATAACAACACTCTCACCAGTAAACATCATCCGCAGCAACTCTACCCAATCTGTCTACCTTTATTTGTAAGTTAAACCATTTTTTTCTTGTTACTGCAGTAATAATATTATGTGCAGTTAATATATAAATATACATGTATGTATAGTATGTGTTTTGGCATTTCTGTACGTGTTTTAGTGATGTATGAGGAAATATAGTTGGTCATAGGGAGGAGGTCAGTTGGTCTAGGGATTGATTGTATTTTTTCCCATAAGGTATTAGTCCCTGTATGCATGGTTTCCATTTACATGGGTGTTTTCAGGAACCTAACCCCCATGTATACCAAGGGTCACCTGTACATTGCATTATATGAAGAAAAAAAGGTTAGGTCAATTTGTAGTTTCGACAAACGACAGAATTTTTGTATGAAAAATACGCCATTTGAGAGCGCTTCAAATTCTGAACAACTTTTTTAATTACCATTTTGCTCACAAATGAATGACACTTGAACAAGGGGACCCATGGGAAATCAGGGTTTTTGGGTGGGGGGACCACAGGAATGAGTAATTTGCGACAGAAATGAGGGTAAATTTGCAGTTTCCTACAACCATGGAATCTTAGAAATTGTCTTTACAACAGGTAGTTTCAACAATTCTAAGACACTTTTCTTCAATGCAAATTTGTCGCAAATGAATATTAAAAAAGTTACAGCTATTTAAAGTTTACCCAATATTTTCGTTAAAACTAAGGAAAATATCATGACTTAACCTAACCAATCATCAAGGGCATACAGTTGCCCTAACCTGACATGAGGCATGTTTCCAGGATTTGCTCAAGGGGGAGGGGGTGAAGGGAACTGTAGGTTATACCTACATTTCATAATTCAACTATATTACTACAATGTAACATGCTTAATATCACATTCTCGGTGTAGGATGAAATGATAATGAACGTCTTTTGCATTAGTGCTTTTTAGCATGTTAGCATGTTTTATTATTTGAAAACTTGCATATATCATTGTTTTTCCACCAATGTAACGATTATTAGAAAAATGTGATAATAAGCAAACATTTTCCATGTGTTGAATATCAGTCATACGTGGTTTATCAAATATAGTAATATCAACCACGTTATGATCCAAAGCGATGTGATATAAACGAGTTACACTGTGTACGTTTTCAAATGGTTCATGCTAGCTTAATATGATCAAAGGACAGGTAAACATACAGATTTATTGCAATTGGGATTAATTTTTATTAAATTTGACAGCAAAATCAATATTTATAAGTTATGTAATCAAATGGCCTGGCAAGTTTATATACAGGGAAATGATTACACACTACAGATATATATGCTCAATTGTTCAAGTGTATACAGTCAGGTATACACAAAACTAGCCCATAAGAGAGTATTAGATCATTTGACCAATAAATCAACAGCCAAAGTAGAACTGGGAGTTGTGACATTACAGACATACTTTTTGATCATAAAACTAGTGCAGCAATTGTTGTGCAATAATTCTTTGGTTTCTAGTATTGTTCAAGGGTCATTCTCTGTCAGATCAACCAAAAAAAATTGAAATTAACACCCTCATCTCTCATATTTTGCTGAAATTTGGTTTATAGGGAGTTTGTGAGCCCTGAATCCATTTCTGAAATTATAAGGTCAATCCGACCAACGGTTCAAGAGATATGACCTCGGGCAATTTGAGGTCACTCGCGAGGTTACTAACATTTGGCGAGCCATAACTTGGGGTAATAATTGTCATAATTATATAAAAGTATATATATTTAAAATCAGAAAACGACAAGGAATCCAAATATGCAAGTTTTAGAACTCTAGGTTGAAAAATAAAAAAGTTACACTGTAACCAAAATTTGAGGTCACGATTTGACCTCTGGGGTATCAAATGAGAATTTTTTTTTTAAATGTAAAAAATGAAGGCATAGGCATTGGCTATTAGAATCAGCAAAAAAAAGTTTGTTTATGTTAGTATTTTTCATGTAACTAACATATAAGTGAACACCATATTCATAAGTTGTGCGTCAATTCTACCTATTTTTTCACACTAATTAAGCTCATAATTTGACCTATAGAAATTAAAATTACATTTTTTATAGATATAAAAAACAAAGTCAGAGTTCTTGACTAATAGAAACAATCATAAAAAGTTTGTTTATGTTGGTACTTTTCATGTAACTAACTTATAAGTGAACACCATATTTATAAATTGCTTGTCATTTCAAGGAATTTTTATATCTTAGCTATCAATTTGACCTCAAGCTCCAAGAATTTAATAAAAATTGTATTTCACTGCTAATCTACACTGGCAATAATAGTTATAATAGTGAAAGGGGAAGACTAAGCTCACATGTAGCCTAAACAAACCTGTTGAAACATGTTGCTACTTGTCTAAGTGCAGAATCAACACAGATAGTTGCAAAATTCATTGTCTACAGGTTAGTACAGTTCCAGCCAGCACTGTGGGTGGCTGGTGGGTATGGTGTTTTAATGAGCCTCAGAGACTATCAAGGCCTAAAATATTAAGTGTGTATAGCTATATATTTTCTAAAAAATATATTACCTAATTGTAAATCCTATATCTTTACAGATCAAAATACAATGGTTCGGCACTTGAAATACTGCCAGGACCCTATTCAAAAACACAAGAAACGCATAACAATCAATCTTAGAAAAGTGACTGATGTACTTGTTGAAAAATGTGCTGGAAGAGTGAAAAAAGACTCATTGTTGTGTGTGAACTGCTGGACACTGATAATGAAAAACCCCACTATACTTAGTACCACTGAAAACAACGAGTCTGAGCAGGATTCAAATGAATCATCTACTATCAGTGGCTTGAGTAACATCTCTTCAATTCAAGATCTGGACAATGACAGTGATTGCTTGATAAAGGAAAATCCTTCAACTTCAGTTGAACCAGTTCTAGCATTTCTGGACCAAACACCAGTTAAAAAAAGTAAGTAATAAATTAATATAATAACTTATACTTTACTACAAGGTCTGTTTGATCTACTATATAGCCAATTATATAGCATTTAAGGTACTAATTAATATTTAATTACTAATATTCAGTGTGTGAAACCTTTTTTTCTGTTCTTTTCAGAAGGGCTGTCATTAAGCCAGAAAAAGCGCAAGGCTCGTGGTAAGCTATCATCTGCTCAGAAACACCTGAAGGAGAGGCTAGAACTCAGTTATGGTGTTCAAATTACCGAGGAGGTAAGTGATACTTCAAAACCTGAAACTAAATCTGAAAAACATCTAGACAAATTAATGAATGAATTGAAACAGTCATTCCTGGAGAGCAAATGTCACCATCACAAACTACAAATATTGACACTCTCACCATACACAATTGAAAAAACAGCTAGTTTCTTTCAAACTACAACATACATGGTGAAAAGAAGCCGTTCACTTAAATCAGAACATGGAATCCTTCCGAAGATTCCACTAATGAGCAAAGGAAAAGTGATATCTGAAGAACACAAAGATATAGTTAGAAGATTCTATGAGTCAGAAGAGGTTAGTCGTATGTGTCCTGGCCAAAAGGATTGCGTGAAAGTTATCAGTGCTGAAGGTGCAATGAAGGTGCAAAAACGATTGGTCCTCGGGAATTTAAGAGAGATGTTTGAACTATATAAAAATGATGAAAAGAATCCCAAAATAGGATTTTCCACATTTGCAAAATTACGGCCATCATATTGTGTGCTTGCTGGTAGTGGTGGGACTCATTCTGTCTGTGTCTGCACATACCATCAAAATCCAAAATTGCAGCTGGCTGCATTGGGAGAAAGAGGTCTTTCATACAAGGATCTTATGGATTACAGTGTCTGCAGTACAGAAAGAGAGACTTGCATGATGCAACTTTGCAATGATTGCCCAAGAGAAGAGGGTGTCCTGGATTTTCTTGAGTTACTTGACAGTGTGAAATCAGCTCCAAATGAAATATCTTACAAGCAATGGGTGACTGTTGACCATTGTACAATGGTTGATAAGGTGGAGCCACTTCATGAATACTTATCATCCCTAAGCATGAAAATATCCCGCATGGTTCGTCATCACTTTGTTGCTCAGCAACAATCACAGTACTTCAAGCAGTTGAAAGAAACACTACCACCTCAGAGCGAGGTAGTTATAGTAGGTGATTTCTCTGAGAATTATTCTTTCATTGTCCAGGATGCTGCCCAAGGGTTTCACTGGGACAATTCACAGTGTACAGTTCACCCTTTTGTCATCTATTATAGATCATCTGCAGACCAGGAACTTAGCCATTTTAGTGTCTGTTTCTTATCTGCATCACTAAAACACAACACTATAATGGTTTACTCATTCATATTGAAGCTTATGACATATGTTAAATTCAGATGCCCACAATTGAAGAAGGTGCACTATTTCTCAGATGGATGTACTGGCCAATATAAGAACAGATACAACTTCACAAATCTCTGTTACCATGAAGAGGATTTTGGTCTGTCTTGTGAATGGCACTTCTTTGCTACATCCCATGGCAAAAATGCATGTGATGGGATTGGAGGAACAGTGAAAAGAGCTACTGCTCGTGCCAGTTTGCAGAGAACTACAGAGAGGCAAATTCTTACACCAGAACACATGTTTCAGTTTTGTGAAGAAAACTTGAGCAAGAAGATAAATTTTTTCTTTGTAACTACAGCTGATTTGAAAGATGCAGAAGAACGGTTGGAACATCGATTCAAGGATAGTAGGGCTATTCCTGGAACTCAGAAATATCATAGATTTGTTCCCCTAAACAAGGAAGAACTGATGGTGTATCCCATTTCAAGTGGCATTGGAGAAAAGAAAAGAATAAGGAAAAGTCATTTTACTAATGAACCTGCAATGCTTGGTAACCTAAAATGTGTCAAACCAGGAGAGTATGTTGGCTGCATTTATGACATGCAAGTTTGGTATGGAATTGTGGAGGAATATTGTGAAGAGTTTGATGATTTCACTGTGAACTTTCTACATCCCTCTGGGTCATCAGGATCAAGTGCATATTATTATCCATCAAACAAGGATTCATGTGCAGTGCCAGGACATCATATATTAACTGTAATGAGTTGTCCTACCCTAAGAGGAGGCAGCAGAATTCAATACATTTTTCCACAAAAAGAAATTGATGAGAGCATCGAGCATGCAAAAATTGTATTAGGCTAGCACATGAATCCTCTAAGTAGGTCTTCCCCTTTCACTATTATAACTATTATTGCCAGTGTAGATTAGCAGTGAAATACAATTTTACATTTTTTGCCTTTGTTTTTATATCTATAAAAAAATGTAATTTTAATTTCTATAGGTCAAATTATGAGCTTAAGTGTGAAAAAATAGGTAGAATTGACGCACAACTTATGAATATGGTGTTCACTTATATGTTAGTTACATGAAAAATACTAAAATAAACAAACTTTTTTTTGCTGATTCTAATAGCCAATGCCTATGCCTTCATTTTTTACATTTAAAAAAAAAATTCTCATTTGATACCCCAGAGGTCAAATCGTGACCTCAAATTTTGGTTACAGTGTAACTTTTTTATTTTTCAACCTAGAGTTCTAAAACTTGCATATTTGGATTCCTTGTCGTTTTCTGATTCTAAATATATATACTTTTATATAATTGTGACCATTATTACCCAAGTTATGGGTCGCCAAATGTTAGTGACCTCAAATTTCCCGAGGTCATATCTCTTGAACCGTTGGTCGGATTGACCTTATAATTTCAAAAATGGATTCAGGGCCCACAAACTCCCTATAAACCAAATTTCAGCAAAATCTGAGAGATGAGGGTGTTAGGCACTGGTTGATCTGACAGAGAATGACCCTCAAGCGTCTCACTTTTTTATGAGCAAATCTGTCAAAAACTTCATCTGCATCGCTTAAATGCAAATTGTCTGACTCTAATGTTAACATAAGAGTTGAGTTTAAGAAATACTGTGTACATATCATAAGAATACACATTCATTAATACTTCAAGCATAAATAGTATCAATATATATGTGATTGTTACACATAATTACATAATTATGAATTAATCACACATTAAACAAATAGTTCAGATACTCAAAATACATAGTGAATAGATTTGATTTTTCAATAAATGTACCGTGCAGTACATCATTTATATTGATAAGAAAATTATGCACAACTACGACTAATTTATTGATAAAATTATCATACCACATATAATTAGGTCAACCTAAACCTTCATAACCAATTATTACAAAAGCTGGCATATACTTTTAAATTAGTGTCTAAATTATTTTCAATTTATATAATTCAGTACTAATCTGCACTTGCACAATTATTATAAATGCTAAAATTTGCTAATGCATTGGGTGCCAGTATTAAACTGACACCCTGACATATAGTTACAGCCCCATTGACAACAATGGATTTTTTACAACACTAATAATTCCATATAACCTAGCCTCAAAAACAATATTCATTTTTTTAAAATCAATTGACATAATGTTCTACATATTTTATATTTCTTTAAATGCATATATAAACTATTATCTTTTATAGTGTATTCTTAGCATTAGAATTGTGATGCCGTAAATCTTGACATTCACTTCTACATCTCTACTACATCATTTTTTATGATGATATAGTACTCAACTATGGTGTTTTGTTAAATTGCATCATAAATGTTTCTCAATATGCATAAAATAATAGAAGTCATTGAATAAAATAATTCAACTAAATTCAACCAAACATAATAAAATAATTCAGCGAAACATAATTGTTGGATAAATGTACATTGTCAATTCTGACAAAAAAATATCAAATCAACACTCAAATTTAAACCAGCATTGCCAGCAAATAGCCAGATATACCATCCATATTAGCCTGACTTACCTGACTTTTTGAGCTATTTTCATTGGATGATTTTTAGATATAAACACATTAATATGACTATATGTTAATAAAATAACTTGGTGATATTTATGCCATAAAAATCAGCATGGAAATAGCTATATAAATTGTTTTTTATCTTAAATTAGAATAGTATAAGTTTTTTATACTGAAATTAAACTTTTGATGATGAATTTTACATGTTAAGAGTCAGGCAAATTACAGGCTTTGAACAATTTTTAATCGATGATGTTTTCTAAACTGGACAATCAAACAAATCTGTAATTTGATCAAATGCAATTACAATGATTACCTATTTAATATTTGGTTAATATTCATCTTTTAACCCGCTCATGCGCGGTTAAAACAGTATAATATATTGAATTGCCATTCAAAACTGAAAGAAAATATATATCTTATGTTGTGCAAATTTGTTCAAATGTACTTTTTTTAATAAAATATTTTTCCTGATTGGGCTATTTTTTCACAACTGCGACTTGGTTGGGTGTTGTTCTGGCTATTTTTTTTTTCTAATTAGATTCAGTTTAGTGGTGTTTATGATAGAATTATGATGTGCCATTCATGTGATTTTGACTGAGAACTTGATTCATCATGTGCCCTAGATGAAGATAGGATTGGATGGTTTTATCAATTATGGCATTATTCTCTCATCCTTAACTTGCCCTAAATGTGACAGTGAGTGCCTAATATGAAAAGAGCAGAAGATATTTAGGTGAAATAACCAATATTAACCTGTTAGGTTAATTGAATGCCCAGTTAGATCAACTGAAGGCCTGGTTAGGTTAAGTGAATGCCCTGTTAGGTCAACTGTACACCCTTGATGATTGGTTAGGTTGTCGCAATATTTTCGTTAGTTTAAATAAAAATGATGTGAGCAAACTTTTCTGGTTAATTTTGAGGTGTTTTGTATGAAACTGCCATCTGTTTCCTGTACAAATGCAGTTTTCAAAATGACAATATCTCGAAAACTACGCATTTGCACAGGAAACAGATGGCAGATTCGTGCAAAACACCTCAAAATTGACCAGAAAAGTTTATTCTTATCATAAAAATGGACTGGGTGTATAAACGAATAATTACCTAATATTTATATACAATTAATGTTTTATATACAATATGTTTCCTAGTCCAAGGGGGGGGGGACCACCTCCTTTGCCCCTACCCTCCCTGTGGATACATCCCTGCCTGACATTGAATTTTGTCAAGCAAAGTTCCTTTGTAGCCAGAAGTATAGAAATTGCACTGCCTTCTCCTCTTTGTCTTGGCTATAATATTAGTCCACTGCCCACAATACCAAGAATGCCTATCTTCCATATATGTACAGGGAAGTTTGCAGTCTGGGCACTGTAGGCTACAGAAGGAAGGAAGGACACCATGATGTCGTAAAAATTGCGGTAAATTTATAGTATTATACCCGTCTCCCTTTGGAGGTGAAATTTATGTTTTTCCTATGGTTTTTGATGTTTTGAACGAATCTGACCTTCAAAACCGTCGGAAATGACTCATTTTTGATATAACCCCCTCCCACCAGCCGGCAATCAAAAACCTGAGTCATTTCGACCATTTTGAAGGTCAGATTCATTCAAAACACATCAAAAACTATAGGAAAAATATAAATTTCACCTTCAAAATTGACCTAACCTAAAAGAAAAACAGGAATTACCTTATTCACGTGCAGGGGCAGGCTGAGGCTCTTCCTGGAGTAAATTTCACTTATCTTTAACTGAAGAAATGAATAAATACCTTGCTAGGTATTGGTATAGATATTTTGACCAAATACCTAGTCTCTTAACCCATTCCTTTAAATTGTGTGTATGAATTTCAATATTCTCATTATCCACAAAATTTTTAGGATGATTAATAACAAAATGCTTGTAACCTAAATCACTTATAGTCTTGTAGGCAGCCCAGGAATCACTATAAATCACAGAGCCAGGCCTAATGTACTTCTGAATGAGTGGAATGAGTATTCCATTCCGGTAGCAAAATAATTCAAATTCGAAATGGATAGAGCGCAGTGATTGGGCAGACATGTCCAGTCCAGTCCAGTCCAGTATTTTAGCCCCCAAAAGTAAACCTAATCCAAGATTTAAAGGAATTTTGGCCAAAATCTCAAGTTCCTATAACCAGAATTCTCATTTTGTCCTTTCACTAATATGAGAAATTTGGCAAAATTTTATCATAGCCTATTTCATATAACTTTTCATACTAAAAAAGATCCAGTTAAGTACTCAAGCAAATAAACTGACTCCACTAAACTAGGAATTTGCCATTTCAGATCTGGGAGGAGCCACTTTTTGGATTAATAATTGGAGTAACTTTATTCCTTCTCTTCTCTTAGAATCTGCGCATCACTTCTGCTAAACTTCTCATTTTGGTCCTTACTCCTTAGAATATTTAAGTTAAATTTAAATAGGCCAGGCCACATTCTTATTAGTCTGCAACTCGCGAGACTTAACTGAAAAGTAGAACTTACCAATTTACTAAATGTTATATCTTCACTATTGGATTCATCTTCACTATTGGATTTATCTTCGTCCATCTTCCTCTTAAAATAAATTATGGCCTAGGCGTACGCCACACAATCAACCCAATCTACTATAGCTAAGATTACGTCTGCTGCTCGGCCACAGTGTAAATATGGACATAGTCAGTCTAACCTTTCTTGAAATGATCCACAGAGGAACTGTTCACAACTTCTGAAGGTAAACTGTTCCACGTGTCACAGACCTTATACGTAGGCTGACCATATTTCCTTGAGACAAAAACGGGACATTGGGATGGTTATGAATAATAATTTATGATTGACCAATATTAAAGTATATTTATAGTTTTTATTAAAAACGGGACAAAATTGACATTTTTATTAAAACGACGGGACGGCCAGGAAATATAAAACAAACGGTACTGTCCCGTTCAAAACGGTACGTATGGTCAGCCTACTTATACGTAAAGTAATTTCCACACACACTAGTCCTAAACCGTTTCAAATCCAACTTCCAACCATTGTTGCGAGTTGGGTTATCATTTAAACTAAACATGCTTCTAAAATCGACATCGTTGAACCCGCGTTAGAGCTTGAAAACCTCGATGAGTTGACCGCGCAGCCTCCGAGTTTCCAGCAAAAACAAGTTCAGGGCACGTAAGCGTCGATTGTAGCCCATATGCCTAACGGAAGGGATTAACTTTGTGGCCCTCGCCTGTACTCGCTCCAGCCTCTCAATACCTTTCCTGAGGGTGGGCGACCAGAACTGCACAGCATACTCCAGGTGCGGCCGAACCAGAGAATTGTACAGAGAGAGCACAATCTCCTTGTTCCGAAACTGAAATTGCCTCCTGATATAACCCAACAGCTTCTGGGCTTTCTTTTCCACCTCTACGCACTGTTTGGTAAACTTAAGGTCGCTGCTAATTAGCACACCCAAGTCCTTTTCCAAATCAGTCGCCTCGATATTACTCCCCAACATCGAGTAGTCCGACATGGGATTGGCGTAGCCAATGTGCATCACTTTGCATTTACCCAAGTTAAACGGCATTTGCCATTTCTCGGACCACTCTCCTACCCTACCTAGGTCCGCACGCAGTTTCTCGATCGCTTCGGGCGTCCCAACATTGGCCCCAAGCTTGGTGTCATCAGCGAATTTGGCGATCCGACTGACGATGCCACCGTCGATATCATTTATGTAAATGATAAACAACAGTGGCCCCAAAACAGAACCCTGAGGAACCCCACTAGTGACCGAGGCCCAACCCAAACTAACCCCTTCAATTGCAACCCTCTGCCGCCTATTCTTCAGCCAGTTTTCAATCCACCTACCTACTTCCCCACTGATACCCAGCGCGCGCACTTTCGCCATTAGCCGGCGGTGAGGTACCTTATCAAAGGCTTTCTGAAAGTCGAGATAAAGTATATCAATCACCCTACTCTTATCATACTCACCCAACATGAGGTGAAAAAATTCGAGCAAGTTGGTGAGACACGGCCTATGCCGTCTAAACCCATGTTGGGAGTCCCCAAGCAGCTTGTAGAAATCCAAATGGTCAACGATCCTATCCGCTATTATCTCCTCTAATAATTTACCTACAACTGAAGTGACACTAATGGGACGATAGTTCCCTGGACTTCCGTGATCCCTTTTCTTAAAGATAGGGGTCACGTTGGCTTCTCTCCAGTCACCAGGCACCTGGCCCGTCTCCAAAGATTTGTTGAAGACTGTAGCCAGGTGGGGAGCCACCTGGTCGCGCACCTCCCACAACACTCTGGGGAGAAACTGGTCTGGCTCAGGAGCCTTAAACGCGCTCAGTTTGTCTATTCTATCGCAACGACTGTCGCGGTACATCGAACACTATCCAGGCCAACACCTTCGTGCCTGACGCCTGGCTTGGGGATGACGCGGGTGTCCTCCCTCGTGAACACTCCCGCAAAGTACTCATTAAGCACATCAGCGATGTCCGCGTCGGAGGTCCTCAGAACGCCGCTTCGGTCCTTTAACGGACCTATCATGCTTCTAATGGGCTTTCTACTATTAACATAACTGAAGAACTCCTTAGGGTTCCCCTTGCAGAGGCTTGCCACCCGAAGTTCTTCGTTACGTTTCGCTAGCCTAGCCTTCGCCTTCACTTCCCTACACAGGCGGACATACGCTTCAGTGTTCTCATGGGAAAGATTGGCCTTCGCCTTCGCTTTCGAGATTATATATATATATATATATATATATATATATAAACAAAGGTGGGCACCTGGGCCTCAGAAAGGACCGACGGTCCCGGTCCCGGTCCTTGCCTCAAACTGGACCGACGGTCCCGGTCCTTTCTGAAGATAGGACCTAGGAACGACTCGGTCCTCTGTCCTTATATATAAGTGAAAAATTTGATTAAAATGAAAAATTGCCGGGATTGCCGGGTTCAGTTCTTCCGCTAGGAGCTCCAGTTGCTTGACTTGAAGTTGAAGCACTAACATCAGTAGATTCTTCGTCTCCTCCAGGTGTTGAAACAAGTTTCAGTTCAGTCTCAGTCTCTTTCTTAGTCTTCTGGAGGAAACGATCCATCTTCTTTAGAACTTCAAATAATCACTAAACACACTAAAATCACTAAAAAAGACCGTCCGGAATTGCTTAAATATGGACCGTCGCTCCTCATTCGGTCCTCACTGAGAAAAGGACCGACTTTCCCGCTCACGGTCCTTAAAAAGGACCGAGTTCCTGGAGTTCGGTCCTTTTGGAACTCGGTCCTGCCCACCTTTGTATAATATATATATATATAATACACACAGACCGTGCATGGAACAAGGAACTCTTCTGGGATAATTAAATCCACTATAGTCCGAATAAGTAATGGTAAATGACAAATACCATAGTTTTTCTTTTTCATGATGCTAGCCCGACGTGGGCAACGGGTCACTCGCAACGAGGTCCCATAAATATAGCTTCCCTCACCAGCTATCTGCAAAGCAGACAGGATCCACCTTTGGGACATGGATCTAGGGTTTAAAGCAGCATGAAAAAGAAAAACTATGGTATTTGTCACTTACCATTACTTATTCGGACTATAGTGGATTTAATTATCCCAGAAGAGTTCCTTGTTCCATACACGGTCTGTGTGTATCATAAAAAACTCAGGGGACCATTCTGAGTTTAAGTATATATATATATATATATATATATATATATAACTCCTTAATGGAGGACCTTTCCTTCGCGTGCCTCAATTCCGGCGAACCTACCTATTTCCACGAGCCCACGGGTTCATCTACCTGTATCGATCTCTCCTTGGTGTCCCTCGATGCCTTACTCGATTTTTCGTGGAAGGTGTTGGGGGACTCTTATGGCAGTGATCATTACCCAGTCTGTCTTGAGCCGGTCGGACCGCAGCCGGGCGTCTCGTCTCGACCGAGGTGGTGCCTTGCGCGGGCTGACTGGCCATCTTTCAGAGCTCGTTCCGTCATTGTCCGTTCGGTATTGAGCTTTGGCTCTGTGGATGAGAGCTTGGAGTTCTTCGAGCTGGTGGTGATGGGCGTCGCGGGGGGACTGTATTCCTCGATCTTCCGGTAACCCGCGGACTCGTAGCGTCCCATGGTGGACTCCAGCATGTCACCAGGCGGTGTGCGAGAGGAAGAGGGCAACGCGCCGCTTCCACCGCACCCGGCGCGCGGACCACTTGATTGAGATGCGGCGGGCGAAGACTTTCGCCCGCCGGACTCTCAAGTTGGCCCGTCGGGCCTCTTGGCGTGCTTTTGTGTCCGGCATCTCCTCATCTACCCCTTCTGCTGCTGTGTGGCGGAAGGTACGTAGTATCGAGGGGAAGCCGGTCCCTGCTAGTCGCCCTGTCCTTCGGGTCGGGGACGGCTTCCTTTCGGATCCTGCTGCTGTGGCTGATCGGCTGGCCGGTGCTTTTGCTGCGGTTTCCCGTTCGCCTTCAGCTGCGGATCGTCCTTTATCGGAGGTCACGTTCCCGCCCCCTGGGAACGAGCCCTATAACCGTCTCTTTACGATGCGGGAACTTCGGGCTGCCTTGGCAACCCGTCGTTCTTCCGCCCCTGGCCCTGATGACATTCCGTATGACTTTATTTGGAATCTGCACCCGATGGCCCTGCACTTCTTGCTGGATCTTTTCAACCGGGTGTGGGTTGAGGGGTCGTTCCCTTCCCGTTGGAGGGAGGCGATTGTGGTCCCGATACCTAAGCCGGGGAAGGATCCGGCGGAGGTGGCGAGCTATCGGCCTATTGCCTTGACGAGCTGCTTATGCAAGCTCCTTGAAAAGATGGTGGCCGTCCGACTTTCCTTTACACTGGAGTCGCTTGGGTTATACCCCCCGACCCAGTATGGCTTTCGTCGATTTCGGGGTACTCTGGACCCCCTTCTCCTCCTTGGCCATGATGTACGGGAGGCATTTTCCCGCCGGAATCTTGTTCTGGCCGTCTTTTTCGACGTCCAAAAGGCCTATGACACGACCCGTCGGGGAGTTGTCATGGACCGTTTGAAGTCTCTTGGTTTTGTGGGCTTTTTGCCCACGTTTCTTCGCAACTTCCTCTGCCGTCGCACTTTCCGCGTCCGTAATGGGGCGGCCCTATCTGACCTGTATGTTCAGGAGGAGGGGGTGCCCCAGGGGTGTGTTTTAAGCGTCTCCTGCTTCAACCTGGTTATGTCTGCGCTACCGGGAGCTCTTCCGCCCTCGGTGCGCTGTTCCATCTACGCGGATGATCTGGCTGTCTATGCCGCGGGGACGAGTCCCCCCCTCGTGGAGAGGCAAGTCCAACTCGCGGTCAATCGGGTTGAACGCTGGGCGTCGTCGGTGGGCCTTACGTTGTCTTCCCCGAAGACTTCGTGTGTGGCCTTCCTTCCGTCGAGGAGACGGGGATCCGGCGCCATCCCGGCCTTTAACCTTACACTCGGGGGTCAGCCTCTGGCCCTCGTTCCATCAGTACTCTTCTTGGGTATGGTTTTCGACAGCCGTTTGAGCTGGGTTCCCCACCTTCGCCGGCTGCGCGAGTCCGCGAGACGTACCCTGGATTTGCTGGGGCATCTGTCGCATACTACATGGGGCGCGGATAGGCGGACGCTCCTCCGTTTGTACGTGTCCCTGGTACAGTCCAAATTAGACTATGGGAGTGTGGTGTATGGCTCCGCCTCCCGCACGGCCCTTCGGATACTGGATCCGGTCCTCTCTAGAGGACTGCGCATGTCATCTGGCGCCTTCCGCTCCTCTCCGGTTGATAGTCTGCAGGTTGAGTGCGACATCCCTCCCTTGGAGGATCGGAGGTCGTTCCTCATTGCTAAGCACTATCTCCGGATCCTCCGTCTTCCCACCTCTCCTCTGTTCCAGGTGGTTGAGAGGGCGTTCTGCCGGGATGGGGGTTGGTATTTCACCGACACGGTGACCTCCCTCCTCGATGGTATGGGCACTCCTCCTCCATCCGTTATACCGGTCTCTTTCAGGGGTGTTGCACCTTGGGAGAGCACCCCTGTTGCGTGCTGTAGGGCGTTGCGCCCCGTTCGCAGGGCCGATTCTGACTCTGCCTTACTTCGGTCTCTGTTCCTTCAGCATGTGTTGCGGTCTTCACAGATGGCTCGAGGTCGTCGGGGGTCGTTGGGGCCGCGGCTGTTCCCCAGTCGTTTGCCCTTGCTCCCCGATGTACCTGTCTCCCTGATGAGGCTTCCGTTTTCACGGCAGAGCTATATGCCATTCTGAGCGCTCTGGAGGTGGTGCGGGAGCATCCGGATGGGTCGTTTGTCATCTATTCGGACTCCCGCAGTGCCCTGGATGGCCTGGAGTGTTTTGACCCTGTCCACCCACTGGTCCGACGAGATCCAGCTACTGTACCATACTCTTGTCGCTTTCGGTGGCAAGGAGGTGGTATTTGGCTGGGTCCTAGCACATGTTAACGTGGCTGGAAATGAGGCTGCCGATCGAGCTGCCCGTTCCGCGTGCCGACTGCAGGTTTCACCCGTGTCCCTCCCTTTTTCCGATTATATCCCTGGCTTCCGTAGGTTTTTGCGCTCCCGGTGGCAGAGTCGCTGGGATGGCGCTACGGATAACAAACTTTGCAAGATTAAACCCAAGTTGGGATGTTGGGCCTCTTCCTTCCATCGGTCGCGCCATAAGGAGGTGGCTCTGGCCCGCCTCCGTATTGGCCACACCCACCTGACCCATGGCTATTTGATGACCGGGGATCGGGTGCCCCGATGTCCCGATTGTGACGTCCTACTTACAGTTGCCCATCTCCTGGTGGAGTGTCCGCTTTACTCTGCGCTGTGCGCAGAGTATTTTCCCTTTTTGGAGAGCGTCGGGCCTTGTGATAGGCTTGGCGCTCTTCTGTCTGAAGGTCCCTACTTTTCGATGACCGGGTTGTTCTCATTCCTCTTTCGCTCCCGACTTCTTTACCGGCTGTGACTCCGCTATGATCTTTCTGCTTTCCCCCCACCTCCTCCTCCTCCCCCGTCTATTGTTCATTTCCATTAGTTGTTCCATACTCTTCGTCCTGAGTTCGCTCTGCTATCCACCTTTCTTTTGGTGGCCATGAGCGGTCATACTTTGAAACAAAAGAAAAAAATATATATATATATATTATCGATTATTAAATCGATAATTAATTAGTTTTAAATTGATAATTATTTAGTTTCGTAAAAATTGGTCGTTGCCAATTTACCGGCAGTTTTTACATAAATTTCTTATGTTCTTGTGGTTCGGAACCCACGTAAAATTGTAGGTCCCCTCCGCCACCACGGAGGACATACACAATACACGATTACGAACACAGTTAGGTAGACCAGCCATGAGTGGATCCAGGGTCTTTGTTGGTCTGAAACATTATATTATATATATATATATATATATATATTATATATATATTATATATATATATATATATATATATTATATATATATATATATATATATATATATATATATATATATATATATATTTTTTTTTTTCAAAGTTGCTGCGATGTAACGAGATGAAAAAGTTGCCATATTTTCAATTATTTATCTCGTTGTTCTGCCAAATGAATATTAGGTACTCGCCACCTAGCAGACGGAGTGAGAACTAAACTTACATAGAGATATGATAGTATGATTTAGAAATACTAGCAAAAGTGGGCCCAACGGACCCATTTAGCTAGACCTGCGGTGCAGGGGTCTTCGGCCTCAGTAATTGAGGGACCGGCGGCCGCCCAATTACTGAGGAGTCAATAGTTTTCGGTCAAAAGAACGCACCCATGAAAAGTTTAAGCTTCACAAATCTTGATACAATGGGTTCGGATGTGAAACTTAAGATTTTCATTGCTGCGTTCTTTTCTATAGTTTTACTAACCGAATAATTGAACCTTCACTAATTGTGGGGTCAATTATTCGGTCAATAAAACTATAGAAGAGAACGCAGCAATGAAAATCGTAAGCTTCACATCCGAACCCATTCATTGTATCAAGCAATGAAAATCTTAATGTGCTAGAGTAAAAAGTTGAAACAAAGCACATCGCATTTATTTCTGAGACCGACGGACGGACAAGACTCCCCTTTTATTTTTTATTTTATTTTATAAGGTAGAATCACAGTTTACGTCGTAATTTTTTTCAAAATAAACGAACCAACCAAAAATAAACGGCACTCCAACACTTTCAAATTACTTGTTTATGTTAATTAGGTTAACTGAATGCCCGGTTAGGTCAACTCTACGCCCTTGACGATTGGTTAGGTTAAGTCATGATATTTTCGTTAGTTTTAACGAAAATATCACGATATAATGATATTTTCATTAGTTTTAACGAAAACATCACGACTTAACCTAACTTATCGTCAAGGGCGTACGGTTGACCTAACCGGACATTCAATTAACCTAATTAACATTAAAAGTATTTGGTTCGTTTATTTTTTTTACAAAATTTACGACGCTAAACTGTGATTCTACCAATAATAATAACATAGAAGTCGGTATACTTAATTTAACTGATCTTTTATTTGATTACATATTTAACTTAATAATTAAATTAAAGTTGACGTTTTTTTCGTGGTAAAAGAAAAAAAAAACCTGGAATACTTTACAGTCACAAAGCAGGAGAAAATATTTCGAGGGTAACTTCACGAATTTGGCTTCACTGATTTTGGATGTGAAGCTCAAAATTTTGATGGCTATAGTATTTTTGTAAATTTATGGTCTCGCTACCTTTTTCTAGAATTCACGAAAGTGTATGAAATTTTGTACAAATGTGTCCTGACAAGATACAGGTAGACTTTGGTTTTGCATTTTGCCATACTTCGGTATTTTTAAATTAGTTATTGTCTTGATATGGAGTGTGGTACTGTAGGAGCAGAAACATGGACACTGAAAACAACTGAAAAGAAACTCCTGTAAAGTTTTGAAGTGTGGATTTGGAGAAGAATGTTAAAGATAAGCTGGAGGGAATACCAAAGTAATGAGGAAGTACTGCAACAGGTGAGGGAGGAAAGAACTCATTAAGGTGATAAGAGAAAGACAGAAGAAATGGATCGGACATGTGTTGAGAGGAGAAGGATTGTTGGAGGTGATAGAGGGTAGATATGAAGGTAGAAGGTCGAGGGAAAGGAAAAGGAAAGCAATGCTGGATGATTTGAAGGCAGGCAGGAGCTACCATGAGATGAAAAGGATAGCTCAGGATAGAACACTTTGGCAGGACACATGAGTTGGACCTGCCTGATAGGCAGAACACGATGGATGGATAGATGGATTGCCTCACATAACCCGAAAACATTATAATAAATATGAACGCTTATAATATTTTGACCGTTTGACAAATTCTTACTCGGTATAAAGGGCGAATCAGTTGAACATTCTTTCAAAAACTGTGAAAAATAATTTGTGCTTATTGTCATATACCCAGTGCTGGGATTAGCTGCGCTAAAATTAGCGAAGCTAACTTTTTATTGTTAGCGCAGCTAATTTTCAAAATTATTAGCGAAACAGGTAGCAGCGCTGGTATATGTTACTTGCGTATATTTTAGCGTCAGAAATTATAACTTTATTAGGGGCTTTCCGTTCTATAGACACCAACCAAACTAAATTTGCGTTTGCATTACGATTAACAAAGTATATTTCAGTAAATTTCATTATGTTTTAAGGTGAAGAAAATTATTTTTACTCACGAATTAGGTTGTTGTTGTTGTTGTTGTTTAGCCGATCAGCCCACCCTGATCGAGCAAGCCGGCGGCACGCAGGTAACCGATCGCCCTCTCCGGAGTGGACCAGAGGTTCAGCGCACTAGTGATGTTGTGTTGTGTTCGTTGTTGTGCTAGAGCGGTACAGTCCGTCATAATGTGTTCAATTGTTTGTGGTGTGTCTTGGCACAGGTGGCAGGTGTCGTCTATGGAGTTGTCTAGTCTGTGTTTATATGTCCGTAAGTTTGGGTGATGTCCACATCGGAATCGTGCTAAGTTAACTCGATCCGATCTGCTCAGGCTGATCTCTGACCTGTTAATGGGTGGCGGCTTCGCACCTAGGACCGCATTCGGACCGAGTCGTGTCAGTGCTTTGTGGGTTAGATGTGTGTGTATGTGTTTTCTGTACTGTGTGATGTCTGTGGGGCGTGGTATGGAATGGAGTATTTCGTTATAATATCTCTCTGGTGTTACCTTAATGGTGCGAGGTGTTGGTGCATGATTGTACATGTAGTGGCAAGGGTGTTGTGGGTTAGTTGTCGCTGCAGCCATGAATTGTGTTCCCCTCATGTCTAAATGTTCCCTAACTTTTAGTATTTTTGTTTCTGTGTGCAGGTGTTCTATTGGTGTTGTTTGAGTGCATCCTGTAATGATACGAAGTGCGTTGTTTTGTATTGTTTGTAAGGTGTTTATGTGTGTGTTTGAGATAATGGGTGCCCAGCATGGGCTAGCATAGTCCATAACTGAGCGAATATATTGTTTGTATATGAGTGATGTTGTTTCCTGCTGGTGTCCAAAGTTTGTGCCTGTTAGTACCCTAAGCGTGTTAAGTCTTGACGTACATTTGGTTTTAATGTCCTGAATGTGGTTTGCAAAAGATAATGATGTGTTGTATGTGACACCAAGTATTTTGGTTCTGTGAGTGTGTGGAATGTTGATGTTGTTTAGTGTAAGCTGTGGAATTACCTGGTGTTCTTTTGTGTTGCTTGTAAGCAAGGTGATGGTTGATTTTGTGGGCGCTACTTTGAGTCTATTGTGTGTGAGCCAGTCTTGTATACTGTTTATGTATGTTTGTAGGTTATTTGTAGCGGTGTCGATGTTGTTGTGGGTGGATGTTAGAGTGATATCATCTGCATATGATGATAAGGTAAGCTTGTTATCTATGGGTGTTGGAATGTCATGCATGTATAAGTTGAAGAGTGTTGGTGAGAGAACAGAGCCTTGAGGGACCCCGTTCGGAAAAAGCTTGTTTTTGGATGACTTGCCATTAAATGTGACATGTGAGTATCTTCCTGAGAGATAGTTGCTCAGCCACCTTTTGGTGTTATTGTGCATGTTTGTGTTGAGTATTTTGTTTATGAGAGGGAAGCGTGGGATAGCATCAAATGCTTTACTAATGTCTATTGTTGCTAATAGTGTACGTTGAGCTGGTCTTCTGGAGTTGATGCCATCCATGATGTGCTGCGTGAGGTTAGTGAGTAATGTCGTGGTTGAGTGGTGAGGTCTGAATCCATGTTGAGTAGGCGATAGTGGTATGTGTGGGTTGGTGATTTGTAAGATTAGTCTTTCTGTTACTTTGGAAGGTGTGCATAGTAAAGTAATGGGTCTATAGGAAGCTGGTTCTGTTGGATTTTTGTTTGGTTTGAGTAGTGTAATAATTTTACCTTGTTTCCATATGTCAGGAATAATACAGTGTTGGTATGAATATGTGCTGATATTTGTGAGAGCTAATATTCCTTGTGGGCCCAAGTGTTTAAGGTGTATGTTAGATATGTTGTCTGGTCCAGTAGCCTTCGAATTCTTAATGTTTTTGATGATCTTGGTGGTCTGGTCTGTATTGAAGGGTGTAATGGTCATGTCGAGTCTGTAGGTTTTCTTGTGTCTGGCTGTTTGTCTGTCTGCATGTTTCTGGTTGTTGTCTCTGTTTAAGTGACTTATCTTTGCGTAGTGATTAACTAAAATGTTAGCTTGTTGTGTGTATGTTGGGATATTATTTTGGCTGCGACAGATAGCCGCGTGTGAGGTGTGAATGCCGCTGTTAGAGTGGGTAATGCTGTTTATAGTCTTGTATAGCCTGTATGTATCTGTGGAGTGGTTTAGTGTTGTTATGAATTCCCTAAATGTTTCTGTTTGTTTTTCTTTGAGTTTGTGTTTATTTGTGTTGAGCTGTTGTATCTGCTGTTTTATGGCTTCTGTGTGTGGTGTTTGTGTGTTATATTTGAGGTTGTTACGTTGCCTTATGAGGTGGGCTATTTCTCTAGTGTAATTTGGGTTGTATTTCCTAATGTTGCCCTTGGGTATGTATTTGTTTGCATTATTGATAATCTGATTAAATGTCTTGAGTGTTGTATCGATGTTTATGATGGGTGTGCTGTTTAATGTGGTGAATTGTTCCTCAGTCTGTATTTTGAACTGTTCCCAATCAGCTTTCTTGTAATTTCTGTAAGTGTGCCTAAGGCTGTTGGGGCAGAGTGTAGAATGTGTTGTAATGATGATGGGCAGGTGGTCTGATGACAGTTGTTTTTCTGTTCTCCATTGTGTATGTGTTGCTAGTGAGGGGGAACAGAACGTTATGTCTGGGGAGGAGTTTGAGTATCCTGCTTGATGTGGTATGTGTGTATGTTCTTCTGTATTGTTAAGAATGAAGAGGCTGTTTAGTTGTGTGGCTATGTTGGCGCCTCTGGTGTTGTTTTGGTTGTGCAGGTACCAACTAGTGTCTTTGGCGTTGAAGTCTCCTCCTAAGATGACATTAGTGAGAGAGGCAAGATTGTGTAACTGTGGATTGTAATTGGCTGGCACCTGAGGTGAACTATCTGGTGGGATGTAAATGTTGATTAGTGTGGTGTTGTGTTTTGCGCGTGTTTTAATGTTAACTGCCTGTATTTCTATCGTGTTATCTGCTTGGATTGTGTTTGTAATGTTTTGGGTAGCATCAGTGTAGCTAATGCTTTTACGTATGTAAGTGATGAGTCCACCCCCGTTACCCCCAGTACGATCTTGACGGATCGCCGTGAAGTCAGGGATGGTGGGTGTTTTGTGTGCGTTTTAGTTTTGTTTCTTGTATAAGTGCTATGTGAATGTTTTGTTTGTGTACGAATTCCCTAAGCTGCATGATTTTGTTTGTGAGGCCATCTACGTTGTACTGTAATATGTTAATATTATACTTCTGTATGTGTCTCATGGTGCTATTGTGTCTATGTCTTTGTGTATGGTGACATGTGTAAGTTGTAGTGGGGCCTGGATTAGTCTTAATGTCGCCAGAGAGTAAGAGTAGTTCGGGGAGCACGCAATTGTTCCCAATTTTGGGCGGGACAGTCCCGAATTTATGACACGTGTCCCTCTTTTCAAAATGTCCCGCATTTGGAGCAAATTTTCATAAATGTGCCGCTTTATTAAAATTACTGTTACATTAGACATTAGATGTCCTTTATGAATTAACAGAATTATGCCACATTCCGAATTCCAAATCTAAATACTAACTTGCAAACTGAACTGGTACGAGACATGTCGCCGTGCGGCAGTGCCGTGATTCCCGACTAGCGTTTTTGTTTCATTAACGGTCTCTGTGTAAAGTTGTGTTGTGGTGTAACGCTTTTATGTTTTTATGTTTGCTTAATTAATAACCTTAATTAATTTTTATCTCTGCATCCTTTTTTTTTCTTTTGCAGTTAGGTTAAACTTTTTCGTTTGAAGGATAAGGAAAGTTATTAATTGTATCGTACGTATGGTCGTAGGCCTAGTTTGACAACACAAAATGTCTAAAACTAAAAGGAAGTGTACATTTAACACATCTGCAGTCTAAATATCAATTTATTACAAAAACAACAACAAAATAATGTACGGTGTGAGAAATGTAGAAGTGACTTCAGCATTGGACATGGTGGGATTAATGATATTACTAAGCATCTTGGCTCAAAAAGACACACATCGGTTGATATCGGTGCTTCATCTAGTAAGATAGTGAGTGATTATTTTAAAAGTGTGACGCCTAGGAAAAGGATTTAGAAGGAGCTGCTGCTGAGGGTTTGTGGGCTTACCATACAGTCAGGGAAAATCAAAGCTTCAGATCTACTGACTGTGCAACAAAAATTTTGAAAATATGCTTTGAACCAAAATTTTCATGTGCCAGAACAAAGTGCGAAGCGATTGTTTCAAATGTACTTGCACCATATGCTGAAACAGAATTAAAAAACAATTAAAGGATGCTCATTGCATAACATTGCTAACTGATGCAAGCAACCATGGAAACATCAAGCTGTTTCCTGTTTTAATTCGCTTCTTTCAGGCATATGAAGGTGCTCACGTGAAGCTTATTGACTTTAAATCTCAGCCTGGAGAAACCTCAGATATTGTGGTGAAATATTTAACTGATATTATTGAAGAGCATGACCTGGGCAGAAAATTAGTTTCTTTCTGAGGTGATAACACTAACTGTAATTTTGGTGGTGCTGCAAGAAAAAGAGTGAATAACATTTTTAGGAAGCTAAATGACTACATTGGTAGAGAACTAGTTTTGTGATTTTGTGGACATTGAATATAAACAGTTACTGGGATATAGTAAAACAAGGTGGTTGGCATTAATGCCTGCAGTTGAAAGAATACTCAAGTTGTTTCCTGGTCTAAGCTCATACTTTCTGAGCCAAAGCAAGTGTCCAGTGATACTGAAAAACTTTTTTGAAAACTCACAATCAGAGATCTGGCTCAACTTTGTGCACTGTCAAGCAGCCACCTTTCACCAAGTGGTTTTAAAGATTGAGGGTGAACATATATCAGTTGTGGAAGTGATGAGTGCAATTTCTGATCTGAAGGATAATTTGCAATCAAAGAAAGATAATGTGTTCGTGCCACTCTCAGTCAGGAGTCTTGTAAACAAACTTGAACAAGATGGGTTGATTGATTCTAATGATTCCTTATCTGTAAAGAAAATATTAGTTGAGTTTTATGACACATGTTTTAAGTACTTGGATCAGTGGTCGGGTCACTTGCCAAACGTTGAGTGTATGCAGTGGGCTTTATTAAAACAAGTTCCAAAGTGGTCAGTTGTTGAGAAAACAATGGATTTTGCTGCTGAAAAACAACTATTTGACCCCAAATTTGACACTGAATTATTTGATGAGTTCACGTGTTTTGCAAGGTACATTAGTGATGAGAAAGTAGCAGAGTGGAATGCATCTAAATTATCAACAGACCAGCGCTGGGTGGAAGTATTCACTCATTTCAAGGCCAGAGATGTCAATCATCAACGAATATCAGCATTAGTTCAGTTCATACTCTGTCTTCCAGGACTAATGCTTCGACTGAACGTGCTTTCTCTCAAATGAATAAGACGTGGACATCTGAGAAAGGACAACTGAAAGTCTCAACTCTAAAAGCTTTACTTTTAACTAAAATAAACTTCAATCAAACCTGTATGGAGTTCTACACTATGTTGAAATCAGTTTCGGAGTTACTTAAGAAGATTTCATCTACTGAAAAGTACGGGAATTGAAAAGCAACTACGATAATATTGTGTATTGGTATGTCATAGATATAAGCCATTCTCAGTTGAGTTAATTTTTTCATAACTATATACTCTACTCAAGAAAAAAAAAAAAAAAATATATATATATATATATATATATATATATATACAGTGCGTCCCCAAAAAATGTATACACACTTTAAATACTTATAAGGCAGTGTTTATTAAAATACATTTCATTTTCAAAATGTAATAGAATCTACAGACATTATTTAATTGTTTTGTCAACGCCCGTTTTCAAACTGACGTCCGTTCTGGTCCAGGCACTGCTGATAACGCGAAGCAATGGAATCGCAAACATCACGAAGCATTTCGTTTGGTATTTGTGTGCATTCTCGTTCAATGGCTGCTCTCAATTCAGCGACTGTTGCAGGTTTTATAGCGTAGACTTTGTCTTTTAAGTATCCCCATAAAAAAAAGTCTAGTGGTGTGAGGTCTGGTGAACGCGGAGGGTATTCTACGAAACCCCTTCGTCCAATCCACATCCACATCGTGCCAAGTACCACTCGCAATACTCCACTCTTCGGTCCGGATCATCTTCATTAATAGCATGGACTAATCTTGGAATGTAACTTTTCCATTGACAGCGCTTCAAAATGCGTTGGACAGACGATTCTGAAATTCCTACCTCACGACTCGCTTGCCGCACAGATTTTCTTGGACTTTGGTGAACGTTTCCAGTACTCTTTCTTGCTTTGTGGGGCTTGTCGATGTCCGTGGTCTTCCGGAACGCTTCTTGTGGACATTCTGAACAGTTCCATCGGCTTCAAACTTATCTCTAATTCGAGTGATGGTAAGTCGCGTTGGTGGATCTGTTTGAAACTCCCTCCTAAACTGTCTTTGCACTTCAACTGCGTTTTCACACTTCCAGTAGCATTTTAGAATGAATTTCCTTTGTTCAAAGCTTAGTCTGACTGCCATTATTAATTCTAATGGGTTTAACTTGGAAAGAAAGAAACATCAATTGAGCTATCAGCTGTTAAAGTGTGTATACATTTTTTTGGGACGCCCTGTATGTGTGTATATATATATATATATATATATATATATATATATTCAATCTTTCTTTGTGAACAGACGTGTTTTATCGAGTGTCCAGTGTTACCAATTGAATAAGTGGCTTTCGTTGGTGTTAAAAAAAAAAAGTGTTTGATGCATTCTTAACTAAATTACTTCGTGTTAATAATCATTTATTAACGAATATATTTCATTTATTGACTTTATTCATTACTATATTATTTGATTAAACCCCAAGGCTAGTGCACGTGGCTTGCCTTGTTTGTTTCCCGAATCTATTACTACACGAGGTTTCATAAGGTTGAAATTCCCTTGGTTTGCCTTTTTTGTTTTTCAAATCTATCAGAAACGAGGTTTCATTAGGTTCATTTTCCCTTCCTTCGGGGTATCAAGTAGTGTGTGGTCATTCACCGTGGGAAAAAGGAAAAACGGAAAGAAAAAAGTCGGTCAAATAGCGGACAGATAAGTACTATTAATACTTTTTCTTTTACAGATCTTTCGTCGGTAGCTTAATTATATGTTCATTTAGTATAAATTTGTGTTACAAGAACCTGTTTCTGCGTTTCAAGAACATTTTTGCGGGTTTGCGCAGGTGACGGCACAATAAGCACGCGGTAGATCTACGTTGTAATTTATTAATTTCCAAACGCTCGGTTTTTATTTTTTGTTTTATAACTAATTAAAAGCATGGCACCCCCGTCAAGTACTTGCAGTCGCTGTGAAGGGAAATTTGCCACTTACGCGTTTACAATGACTAATAATAATGAACAGTTAGTTTGCAGGTAGTGCTCAAGCATGGAAGTGCTGAGGAACGAGTTAGAACGTGAGAGGGAGGCCAGAATGAGGCTTGAAGAAAGCGTGATGCTTCTGACGGCAAAATTAGAATCCCTTGAGACTCCAGTTACGACCCCTCCTGCCTCAGTTTCTTCTAATAATATAAATAGTACTAATAGCCCTCTCTCTTCCCCTAGTTCCCAACCCTTCGTTCGAGTGCGTAATGGAGCCCCATTGAGAAAACCTAAGACTTGTCTACCAGTAATAACAAACAATAAGTTTTCTGTTTTAGGTTTCGAAGATGCTGATGAACCGGAAATACGACTCGTTGGAGATTCCATTGTTCGAGGGCAGCTCGAGGAATTCTGTGGGAGAAACCCTCGTCGTAGGCGCCGTTACTGCTACCCTGGTGCAAGGGTGGAGGATATAACTAATAGTGTTGATCATTTTACAGACGGTACCGCCGAGGACACAACGTATCTAGATCGGAAGAACTGCTGGCTAGGTACAGGGACTTACTAGAGCGATTAAAGGAAAAAACTAATAAGATTGTTTTAACAGGTATACTTCCTCGAATTATCGAACGTAACGATTTCTACAGCAAGGCGACCTATATTAACAATAACCTAAAGTCTCTTTGTCAACAGGAAGGAGTGCATTTTGCGAATTTTTGGAACAGTTTCTACGGCAGGAGGGACTTGTTCCTCGAAGATGGACTTCATCTTAATGACGTTGGAGCTGCGCGTTTAGGAAGACTATTTCATAATACTGTCTCTTCTTTTCAGGCTGCCGTAACTCGAACGGTCCCAGCGTAAATTCCACAAATTTCCCCTGCGCTCGCGAAGGTGTCGCAATTACAAACAATTTGAAGGTTCTATCCTTAAATGGTAGCCTACGAAATATAATAAACAAATTTTTTTCTTTAATTGCTTGTAAAGGCTATGATTTAATTGCGATAAATGAATCGTGGCTCAGCACTGAAACACGTGACTTTGTAGGGGAGTATCAAATTAGAGGTTATAGATTTTTTGTTAAAGACAGAATAGATAGGCGAGGAGGCGGTGTTATGTTGTATATCAAAGATAATATTGCGAACGTTAAGAAGTAAAGCACACAATTCCAGAACCGATAGATTCGACTATAGCAGAACTTAAATTGAACGATTTCAAACTTCTGGTTGCCGTTATATATAGGCCCCCTAATCAAACAGCTGATACGGACGAAGCGTTATATCGTGAACTAAAGAGAATAACACAGGTCAACAAAAAAACTTTTTTTTTTCGTTGCCAAGGAAATTCGTACGAATTTAGGGTATTTTGTGGTTGCTGAATTCCAAAATGAAAGTAGTTTTTCCGATTTGGCTCTAGTTCTTGAGATAATGAATACCCTCAATTAATAGGAAACGTAACCATAACGCGTGCATATGGGAAACTACCGGAACATTCTAGATGGTGAGACCGAATAAAATGCCATTATGTATTTCATGCGTTTACTTTTGTATGATTTGAGACAATTTCAATGCGATTTGTAAGTGGGCTCCGCCTGAACATTAAATTTTTTTGCATTTTTACGTGTTTCAATGGGGTACCAATTATCTCATAAATTAGAGCCAATCTAGCAAAACCGATGTCATATTCGGAATCAGCACCACAAAGTACCCCAAAATCACTCTAATATGATTGGCAATAAAATGAGTGTTGACCAGTGTAATAGGTAGTCAACAGGCTTTAGTTATGGGTGACTTTAATTGCGCCAACGTGAATTACGATACAATGCAGGGAGACGCGGAAGGTAATCGTTTAGTTAATTTTCTCGAGGATAGCTTTCTTATTCAAAAGGTTGGGGAACCTACGAGGTTGACAGTATTTTAGATTTAGTAATAACTACGGATGATAGGCTAATTACTGATCTTCAAGTAATAGAAGTGTTGAGCAAGAGCGATCACAATAAGGTAGAGTTTGTCCTCTCAGTAAGTCACTCGAAACCAGCTAACTCGACTAAAATTCCTAACTTTCAGCACGCAAAGTTTTGTAAATTTCGAAATAAATTGTCACACGTCAATTGGGAAAATGTAATGGGGAACTCCAACGCAAAACTAATGTGGGAATCTTTTGAAACAGTATTTAGGACTATAAATGAGCAATGTGTACCGTACAAAATTAAGCGTGCGAAAGTAAACAAGCCCTTCTGGTTTACTTCTAGAGTAGGACACATTATAAAGAGTAAAGATAGGGCTTATAGGCTACATAAGTGCGATAAAGACAATTTGTGGTTACGAAACAACTACATATCTCTAAGCGTGAAGCGAAAAGTGTAATAAAAAAGTCCAAGCGCGAATTTGAAATCTCCATAGCTCGTGACGGTAAAGAAAACCCCAAGCGATTCATTCAATACGTCAACAATAGAAATCCAGTAAAAAGTGTCTTGGGGCCATTGAAAAATGTTAACGGAGATCTAGTTTCTGAAAACAAGGAAATGGCTACCTTGCTAAACGAATTTTTTACGTCAGTTTTTACTATAGAAGATGTAACGAATATCCCTACGGTCATAGACATAATACCTTTTGATAATGGTAATATTTTGGATAATATTGTGGTTAGTGAAGGGGAAGTAATGCGCTATATTGATAAAATGAAAACGCGTAAATCACCGGGGCCGGATTCCATATATCCCATACAACTAAAAATTAAAAGATAGCATTGTTGTGCCGCTAACAAAGATTTTTAATGCGTCTATTTCTGAGGGGTGCGTACCAGATAATTTCAAGTTAGCAAACGTAACACCGATCTTTAAGAAAGGCGATAAAGGTGGGGCGGAAAATTATAGGCCAATCAGTTTAACGTCTGTTGTAGGTAAGCTACTGGAATCAATAATTAGGGATCGTATAGTCGAACACTTAGAATTGCATAACTTAGTTAGAAATACGCAGCACGGGTTTAGGCGAAACAAATCTTGCTTAACTAATCTTTTAGAATTTTTTCAAAGCGTGGTTGACGTTTACGATAGTCATCGGGTGGTTGATGTAGTGTATTTAGATTTTCAAAAAGCGTTTGACACCGTACCGCACAAAAGACTCATTGAAAAAACTAAGGCTCATGGAATCAGGGGTGTAGTAATAAATTGGATAGAAGAGTGGTTGCGAGGTAGGAAACAGAGGGTGATCGTTGATGGAGCGGAGTCGTGCTGGGCTAATGTAGAGAGTCGGCCTAGTCAGTACAGTTTCAAAGTTTGCGGATGACACGAAGCTGGGTGGTAGGGCAATTAATGACGAAGATAGAGCTAAAATCCAAGATGATCTGAATAAAATCGTTGATTGGTCAGTCACATGGCAAATGAGATTTAACGTCAATAAGTGCAAAATTTTACATATAGATTCGCGTAACGGTAATTTTGCGTATAGTATGTCAGGTTAAGAGTCAACAAGCGTAGAGCAGGAAAAAAGATTTAGGAGTTATAGTCACTGGTGACTTAAAAGTAGCGAAACAAAGTTCAGCAGCGGTCAATAAAGCGAACAAAGTGCAAGGTTTTAGAGCTCGGAATTTTGAGTACAAATCGCGCGATATTATTGTTCCTCTTTATAAATCATTAGTTAGACCCCATTTGGAGTACGCGATCCAATTTTGGAATCCGCTTATATGCAAAGATATAGACAAAATCGAAAGAGTTCAAAGACGAGCAACTAAGATGATTCCGTCGCTTAGGTCAAAGTCGTACGAGGATAGGCTTAAGGAGTTAAAATTGACTACACTAGAGACTAGGAAGCTAAGGGGTGATCTAATTCAGGTTTTCAAAATTATGAATGGGTTCGATAACGTAGATAGAGATAGCTTTTTCGAAATATCTCAATCTAATAGGACTAGAAATAACGGGTGTAAGTTGACAAGTAGAAGGTTCGAGACAGCAGTTGCCAAAAACTTTTTTACGCATAGAATAGTAAATAGGTGGAATAGTTTGCCGGGAGAAGTAATTAGTAGCACGTCTATAAAATGTTTAAAAATCGATTAGACGCATATGGTGATAGATTGGGTATAGTTTAAGGTAGTAAAATTAAGGCTTTGTGGTTCGGAACCCACGTAAAATTGTAAGTCCCTTCCGCCACCACGGAGGACATGCACAATACACAATTACGAACATAGTTAGGTAGACCAGCCATGAGTGGATCCTAGGGTCTTTGTTGGTCTGAAACATATATATATATAATATATATATATATATATATATATATATATACATATATATATATATATATACACAAATTCAGAATGGTTCCCTGAGACAATTATATGTTATATATATATATATATGTTAAACACAGACCGTGCATGGAACAAGGAACTCTTCTGGGAAATTAAATCCACTATAGTTCCTTGTTCCATGCACGGTCTGTTTAACACACACATATATATATATATATATATATATATATATATATGATTATATATATATATATATATATTATATATATATAATATATATATATATATATATATATATATATATATGATTTTATATATATATAATATATATATATGATTTTATATATATATATATATATATATATATATATATATATATATATATATATATATATATATGATTTTATATATATATATATATATATATATATATATATATATATAATATATATATATATATATGATTTTATATATATATATATATATATATATATATATGATGAATAAAACCACGAAGGAAAAAGAAACACAAAGGGGTGCTCAAGCGCTTTCGTCTAATGACATCCTCAGGAACACAGTATATATATATATATATATATATATATATATATATATATATATATATATATGATTTTATATATATATATAATATATATATATATATATATATATATATATATATATATATATATATACATATACTGTACATATATATATATACATATATATGGAAGAAAAATGACGAAGTTATATATGTTGAGAAGTTTCATGGCAACATTACTAAAGATGACAGAACCCAAGCAACAATGCTTTTAGATATTATGGAACATTACGCCCTTACCCAGGAAATCTGTGAAGCCACGAGAAAGGAGAACGTTTTGGATTTAATGTGGACAAATACAACGAGATAATAATAAATAAAAAAGTAATGCACACAAAGTTCTCCGACCATAACCTCATCGATATACAATTGAAGTTAGCACCTAGAGGTCCGAAAACGCATCCCAGAGGGGCAGATGGAATATTTGAAGGCTTAAACATAAATTCAAAGAAAGTAAATTGGGAAAACGTAAATAAAGATTTAAAGGAGGTAAATTGGGAATTGCTACTACACGAGAAGACTCCACAAGAATACTATGTATAATAGAGACGGAAACCAAACCTATAATACTGAAACATATTCCAGAGAGACAGGAAAGAAAACGTAGCAAGCTCGAGAGGAAAATCAGGACTCTATTCAGGCAACGAAGACAAACCGTAAAACATCTCCACAGATGCAGAACTGATGCAGAGAGACTCAAACTAGAGAGGAAACTTGGCGAAATAGAAATGGACCTAAAGCAAACATTCATACATAAGACAAACGAGGAGGAAAACAAGGTAGCAGAAAACATAAAAAATAACCCAAAATACTTCTACACTTTTGCGAAAAGGAAAATGCAGTGTAAAGAGAGTATTGGACCGTTGATAGACGGGGAGGCCGAATACACAAATGACCCGAAAGAAATAAGTGAACTGCTTAGGGAACAATTTAAATCTGTGTTTAGCACCCCTAAGTCCGAGATGGAAGTGGAAAACCCAGACGAGTTTTTTCGACATTGAAACGGATCAACCAAGAACAAATCCCGGCACAAACCTATTAATGGACTTCGAGTTCACGGAAGGAGATGTAATTACGGCCTTATCACAGATGCGAGACAATTCAGCGCCAGGGCCAGACACATGGAGTGCCACATTTCTGAAGAAATGCAAAGAGAGTATTGCAAAACCGCTATACTTACTATGGAGGAAATCACTCGACACAGGACAAATTCCACTCCCCTTAAAGAACGTGAATATTGCCCCCTCTTTAAAGGTGGTAACAGAGCAATGCCCAAAAATTATCGGCCAGTGGCTCTCACCTCATACCTTATAAAGTGTTTTGAACGCATAATTAGAGCCAAAATTACTTACTACCTACAAGAAAAAGACTTGTACAACCCAAATCAACATGGCTTCAGGGCGGGTAGATCATGCCTGTCACAGCTACTAGACCACCAGGAGAAAATATTAGAACATTGTGTCGAGGACAAAACATTGATGTAATATATACTGATTTTGCTAAAGCCTTCGATAAATGTGACCATGGAATCATAGCACACAAACTTAAGGATACAGGAATTACTGGAAAGCTAGGAAGGTGGATATTTAATTTCTTGACGCAAAGAACGCAGAGTGGTGGTAAACGGAGTTAAATCGGAAGTCTCGGAAGTCGTGAGCTCTGTCCCACAAGGGACAGTATTAGCTCCCTTGCTGTTCATAATAATGATTGCAGATATTGATGCAGATATTAAGGACAGTATTGTATCATGCTTCGCAGATGACATGAAGATATGTAAGGAAATATTGAACGAAGATGACGTAAGAAAACTACAAAACGACATTGAAACATTATTCCAGTGGGCAGAAGACAACAATATGAAGTTCAACGAAGAAAAATTCCAACTTCTAAGATATGGTAATAACAAAGAGCTACATAAAAAAGGGTACAAAACTCCGCAAGCCAAACAGATAACACCAAATCCACAAGTCAGGGATCTTGGAGTAATAATGTCGTCGGATGCAGAATTCAGAGAGCACTATAAAATCAAAATCACAACGGCTAGAAAAATAATGGGAATCATCTGGAGGAGCTTCCGCAGCAGAAAAGCAAACATCATGCTCAATTATGGAAGAGTCTAGTCCTACCAATAATTGAGTATTTCTCAGTACTCACAAGCCCACACAGAAAGAGACATTGCGAGCATTGAAGCTATACAAAGGACTTTACGTCTAAGATAGAGGAAACGGAAGGTGAAGACTACTGGTCTCGACTACAATCCCTGGAACTCTACTCTCTTGAAAGAAGGCGAGAGCGGTACACAATAATATACATATGGAACATACTTGAGGGCTCTGTCCCTAACCTAAGAAATGAAATAGAAACAAACTGAAATGAGAGAAGAGGCAGATTTTGTACGGTCCCAGCTGCGGTGGGACAAGGAGCCATGAAAACGAGGATGGAAAATACCCTCAGAATACGGGGCCCAAAGCTTTTCAATGTCCTTCCAAAAGAAGTGAGGAATCTCCAGCACACCAACCTGAATAACTTCAAGAACCAGCTGGACAGATTCTTGTGCAAAGTTCCTGACCAGCCATGCGTGGCTGGCTACGAGGGCAGGAGGCGATCAGAGAGCAATTCCCTCCTTCACCAAGTCCCGCAAATGAGGCGGGATGCTGCAGAGGGGTCGACCGCAGGTCGATCCTGAACCGTCGTTCAAACTCAACAAAAGTAAGTAAGTAAGTAAGTAAACATATACATATATATATACATACATACACATATACAATTTAGGGTGGATCGATTTTACATTTTTTTCGATTTCCATATTCTAATAGGGACAAAAACTTGCGCATGCATGAGAAAATAGCCTCTGCAAAATCTTAGCTTAATAGGTAATCATCTTCTGCCCCCGGCAGAGCGATGAAAATCATATTTTAGTAGTCAAAAACGTATTTTTCTTATAATTTTTAAAATATTTCAATATGCATCAAAATTATTCCTAATAACTATAAAGTCGATGAAAAAGACCTCATATGATCGTTTTTCCAAACGCGTTGTCCTACGTTAATATCTTTTGCCCCCGGCAACAACGTCAAATGTTGAAAAAATAGGTAATTTATATACATATTTTCAGATCGGCTCTTTGTCTTAAATAATGCATTTATATATTTCCCATAGCATTTATATCGTTGCTTAGGCATGAAATAACACACACGCAAAATTTTATGACTCTAGGCTAGGGTTTAAAGGTCATCTCTGGTGAGTGCTGCCACTGACGCGCCAGTACGCACTGCGCAGTTCCCTCAGTTGCCTTTTGACAGCGTCGAAGGCAGGTGTGTATTTTGCAGCTGGCTCCTCGAGTCCTCAGTGTGTGTGTGTGTGTGTGTGTGTGTGTGTGTGTGTGTGTGTGTGTGTGTGTGTGTGTGTGTGTGGCTCCTCACTCAGAGTCCTCAATCTCTCTGCTCATATCCTTGTTTGTTTTTCTCATAACTCTGTTTTTTTCGATTTTATTGCGTAACAGAACAATACATTATTCTTTAATCTTTACAGGATGGCTACCGCTACAACTAGAAGATCGGTTACGTGTCCAATATTTGGTGCTGGGAAAGATTTGAATTTGCGATGTTTTCCCACATGTGAAGATGTGATGCAATACTACCATCATGTGAGAACTGAGTTGAGATCATCAAAGAAGGAACCTCCATTCAAAGACATCGCCGCTGTGGTCACGGAGAGACTGGAATACTTGTGGAAATTAGCTTCCATTCCAACAG
>JAJOZX010000955.1:155000-287500 GCA_023014485.1 Bathynomus jamesi
AAGACTGGCTCACACACAATAGACTCAAAGTAGCGCCCACAAAATCAACCATCACCTTGCTTACAAGCAACACAAAAGAACACCAGGTAATTCCACAGCTTACACTAAACAACATCAACATTCCACACACTCACAGAACCAAAATACTTGGTGTCACATACAACACATCATTATCTTTTGCAAACCACATTCAGGACATTAAAACCAAATGTACGTCAAGACTTAACACGCTTAGGGTACTAACATGCACAAACTTTGGACACCAGCAGGAAACAACATCACTCATATACAAACAATATATTCGCTCAGTTATGGACTATGCTAGCCCATGCTGGGCACCCATTATCTCAAACACACACATAAACACCTTACAAACAATACAAAACAACGCACTTCGTATCATTACAGGATGCACTCAAACAACACCAATAGAACACCTGCACACAGAAACAAAAATACTAAAAGTTAGGGAACATTTAGACATGAGGGGAACACAATTCATGGCAGCAGCGACAACTAACCCACAACACCCTTGCCACTACATGTACAATCATGCACCAACACCTCGCACCATTAAGGTAACACCAGAGAGATATTATAACGAAATACTCCATTCATACCACGCCCCACAGACATCACACAGTACAGAAAACATACACACACATCTAACCCACAAAGCACTGACACGACTCGGTCCGAATGCGGTCCTAGGTGCGAAGCCGCCACCCATTAACAGGTCAGAGATCAGCCTGAGCAGATCGGATCGAGTTAACTTAGCACGATTCCGATGTGGACATCACCCAAACTTACGGACATATAAACACAGACTAGACAACTCCATAGACGACACCTGCCACCTGTGCCAAGACACACCACAAACAATTGAACACATTATGACGGACTGTACCGCTCTAGCACAACAACGAACACAACACAACATCACTAGTGCGCTGAACCTCTGGTCCACTCCGGAGAGGGCGATCGGTTACCTGCGTGCCGCCGGCTTGCTCGATCAGGGTGGGCTGATCGGCTAAACAACAACAACAACAACCCCCGTCGATTAATGGCCGTCAGAGCTGCAAATGGGGGCAACACCCGATATTAAAACAAGTGTTTTTTATTCAAAATTAAACGCTCTTTCGCGTGGTTTTGTCTGTTTTTTTTCTATTCCTTTCAGTTTCTTCTGTACAGGGGGGGGGGGGGGGGGGGGGGGGCAATCATTTCCTGACACCCTTTATATATATATATATATATATATATATATACACACACATATATATATATATATATATACACACACACACACATACATATATATATATATATATATAATATATATATATATATATATATATATTATATAGTCATGCGGTTTGCTTCTACAAAGCTTCAATTTAATATTTAGGAGAAATCCAATGACAAGGAGGAATGTAAATGCCATGAAAAGTCTTCTTTAATGCGCAACGTTTCGAGCAATACGCTCATCATCAGGCTAGATAATAACAATATGAAATTAGAATCAATAAATAAATGTGAACAAGACAAAATAATTTCTATAAAAAGACTAAAAGAAGAGGGTTAAATTCAAAGTTATAAAAATTTACATATAAAATTACAAGAATTTAAAAGCTATTTTTAAATTACATATAGTAAATTTGAAATTAGTACACTGGAATAATTAACATAATACAATGGAATAATTAACACTACGAACCTTTCATGCTGGTTCCGAGGCACGAGTAATTTAAAACAAAACAAAACAGGAAACAAGCTATGGGTTGGGCGGTTGGAGTTATAAGTTAGGGGAGGGGGGATTATAAAAAATTCCCCTCCCCTAACTTATAACTCCAACCGCCCAACCCATAGCTTGTTTCCTGTTTGTTTTGTTTTAAATTACTCGTGCCTCGGAACCAGCATTGAAAGGTTCGTAGTGTTAATTATTCCATTGTATTAGTGTTAATTTTCCAGTGTACTAATTTCAAATTTACTATATGTAATTTAAAAATAGCTTTTAAAATTCTTGTAATTTTATATGTAAATTTTTATAACTTTGAATTTAACCCTCTTCTTTTAGTCTTTTTATAGAAATTATTTTGTCTTGTTCACATTTATTTATTGATTCTAATTTCATATTGCTATTATCTAGCCTGATGATGAGCGTATTGCTCGAAACGTTGCGCATTAAAGAAGACTTTTCATGGCATTTACATTCCTCCTTGTCATTGGATTTCTCCTAAATATTATATATATATATATAACTAATCTTTTAGAATTTTTCCAAAGCGTGGTTGACGTTTACGATAGACATCGGGCGGTTGATGTAGTGTATTTAGATTTTCAAAAAGCGTTTGACACCGTGCCGCACAAAAGACTCATTGAAAAAAACTAAGGCTCATGGAATCAGGGGTGTAGTAATAAATTGGCTAGAAGAGTGGTTGCGAGGCAGGAAACAGAGGGTGGTCGTTGATGGAGCGGAGTCGTGTTGGGCTAATGTAGCGAGTGGCGTTCCTCAGGGTTCTGTATTGGGCCCCTTGATTTTTCTTATATATATTAACGATTTAGATGTCGGCCTAGTCAGTACAGTTTCAAAGTTTGCGGATGACACGAAGCTGGGTGCTAGGGCGATTAATGACGAAGATAGAGGCAAAATTCAGGAAGATCTGAATAAAATCGTTGATTGGTCAGTCACATGGCAAATGAGATTTAACGTGGATAAGTGCAAAATTTTGCATATAGGTTCGCGTAACGGTAATTTTGCGTATAGTATGTCAGGGAAAGATTTAACAAGCGTAGAGCAGGAAAAAGATTTAGGAGTTATAGTCACTGGTGATTTAAAAGTAGCGAAACAAAGTACAGCAGCGGTCAATAAGGCGAACAAAGTGTTAGGTTTTATAGCTCGAAATTTTGAGTACAAATCGCGCGATATTATAGTTCCTCTTTATAAATCATTAGTTAGACCCCATTTGGAGTACGCGGTCCAATTTTGGAATCCGCATATGCGCAAAGATATAGACAAAATCGAAAGAGTTCAAAAACGAGCAACTAAGATGATTCCGTCTCTTAGGTCAAAGTCGTACGAGGATAGGCTTAAGGAGTTAAAATTGACTACTCTCGAGACTAGGAGGTTAAGGGGTGATCTAATCCAGGTTTTCAAAATTATGAATGGGTTTGATAACGTAGATAGAGATAGCTTTTCGAAATATCTCAATATAATAGGACTAGAAATAATGGGTGTAAGTTGACAAGTAGAAGGTTCGAGACAGCAGTTGCGAAAAACTTTTTTACGCAAAGAATAGTAAATACCTGGAATAGTTTGCCGGTAGAGTAATAGTAGCACGCTATAAACATGTTTAAAAATCGATTAGACGCGCATGTGATAGAAAGGGTATAGTTTAAGGTAGTAAAATTAAGGCTTTGTGGGGATAGATCCCACGGCTCAACACAAGTGTTGTGGGATATAGGGAGGCATCGTCTTGGGTTAGGGGATACTCTCTGTCCTTACACACCCCATTTAAAGAGATTCCTCTGCCGAGCGGTGCCCCGATAGCAGAGCTGGGCACTTGCGGTTTTTTTTGCGGTACTGCGGTACCACCAAACCGGTACCGCATAACGCAGTACCGCAAAGGATCGCTGAAAGTACAGCCTGTACTTTCAGCGATCCTTTGCGGTACTGCGTTATGCGGTACCGGTTTGGTAGTGCGGTGGTACCGCAGTACCGCAAAAAAAAACGCAAGTGCCCAGCTTTGCCCGATAGTACTGTGAGGTATTGAAAAACTCATGATCTTCACTTGCCCCACAAACACCTTTAAATGGGAGACCCATAATGGGTGCACACACATTTCTACATTACTGTACAGTCTTTACAGCCACACCTACACTTTTCCTCGTAAGTGTATATATTGTAATGTATATGGTTGTAAATTTTGACTTGGTCCGCAATCGATATGGACCGTGACTTGATGGATACCGTAATGAAATTGACTGGATTCTTTGGATCTGATATATTTGCATGTCCGTTACAAATAGATATAGAGTCTAACATTTGTGGATAGTAGTCTATTATGACTTGATCCTCTGGATCCAGAGATTCTATCTTTAGTTTTAAATCGATTAATTAGTTTTAAATTGATAATTATTTAGTTTCGTAAAAATTGGTCGTTGCCAATTTACCGGCAGTTTTTACATAAATTTCTTATGTTCTTGTGGTTCGGAACCCACGTAAAATTGTAGGTCCCCTCCGCCACCACGGAGGACATACACAATACACGATTACGAACACAGTTAGGTAGACCAGCCATGAGTGGATCCTAGGGTCTTTGTTGGTCTGAAACATTATATATATAAGCACACCGGACAAAAAATTAGTCACCCCTAATAGCACCGATAGTAGGAAGTTCAAGGTCACACAGAGGGCGCTGATGTAGCATTGGTAAGTGACAAGTAGCGGTGACGTAGCACACAGGATCAGATGTTTCGTGAGGTGGTGAAGAACAAAGTGTGTGTTGGATATAGTCTGCAAAATGGGTCGTGAGGCAGACGTTACTCAGTGGCAAAAAGGAGCCATCGTGTTTGGCAGAGCCCACGGACACAAAATGTCTGAAGTAGCCCAATTTGTTGGTGTGTCAACGCGTACTGTCCAGCGAGTTTACAAAGAGTGGTGTAGTTCGCAATCAACTGACAATCGACGGCGTAACTGTGGCAGGAAAACAATTCTCGACAATAGGGGCCGCCGCCATGTTTCTCGTCTAGTAACTGCAAATCGTTTTCAAACCAGAGAACAATTGCTCCAAGAAACCAATGAGGTTCTCCAGCGACCAATTTCCGAACGGACATTGCGACGAGAACTGCATGCGATGGACATCTGGAGCAGGGTACCACGGAAGAGGCCGCTGTTAACAGCAAGTCACAAATTGGCACGTTATACTGTAAATGGGCTCAGAGGCACAAAAACCGGACTGCGGCAGATTGGAAACGTGTAATTTGGTCCGATGAGTCCCGTTTTTGTTTGTTCTCCAATGATGGGAGGCGACGAGTACATCGCAGGTCCAATGAAGCCTTTAATCCTGAATGCGTCGAAGGTGTTGTTCAGGCTGGAAACAGAAAGTGAAGCGCAGGAATAGACACCCACGGACTCTGGCGGAACTTCGGGACCGGCTGATGAACGAGTGGCAGCAAATCGATGATCAGTACATGCACAACCTCGTAGAGTCTCTGCCTCGCCGGATTCGTGCGGTTATCAAGGCCAGAGGCGCCGTCACACGTTATTAGGTACATTCTGAGAGGGGTGACTAATTTTTTGTCCGATGTGCTTATATATATAATGCAGTGGCGACTGGCGTATAGGAGCGATGGAGCGGTCGCTCCCCCTTGCTTCAAACGATAAATATTAATTTAACAGATAAAAAATATATTAATTTTAAGATATTAAACTAAATATTCTTGAAATATATTTTAAAAATTCATGTGGCATATCATGATTCATGAGGCATTTTGAGTAAGCCTTCATACAGTACATAATATTCTAAACTTATTGCATAGCTTCAAACAGCGTACTGCTGTTTGAATACAAAATAATATTGCAGCCGAATGGAGCGATAGATTTTTCGCTCAAGTAAATATAAATTATATTTTACTGTTGTAATGAAAATATAAGTACAATCGCGAATTTTTTTTATAACAACAACTTTATTTTTACTAATAGTTACTTCAGTAATAATAATATAAACCATTTATATGTATTTTATTGAAATTATTACTTATTTGTAATTAACTAGAATTGTACGTCTGGCATAGCCGCATATGTTAATACAAGTACTCTTGTGAGAGGCAGTTGGATTCGCGCTAGCCTATTGTGAGTCCGTGTTGTCGTACAAATTTATGAAATCGCACCCCCATACATTTATACCACGAGTCGCCACTGATATAATGTTATAATGTTTCAGACCAACAAAGACCCTAGGATCCACTCATGGCTGGTCTACCTGTGTTCGTAATCGTGTATTGTGTGTCTCCGTGGTGGCGGAGGGGACCTACAATTTTACGTGGGTTCCGAACCACAAGAACATAAGAAATTTATGTAAAAACTGCCGGTAAATTGGCAACGACCAATTTTTACGAAACTAAATAATTATCAATTTAAAACTAATTAATTATCGATTTAAAACTAAAGATAGAATCTCTGGATCCAGAGGATCAAGTCATAATAGACTACTATCCACAAATGTTACACTCTATATCTATTTGTAACGGACATGCAAATATATCAGATCCAAAGAATCCAGTCAATTTCATTACGGTATCCATCAAGTCACGGTCCATATCGATTGCGGACCAAGTCAAAATTTACAACCATATACATTACAATATATACACTTACGAGGAAAAGTGTAGGTGGGGCTGTAAAGACTGTACAGTAATGTAGAAATGTGTGTGCACCCATTATGGGTCTCCCATTTAAAGGTGTTTGTGGGGCAAGTGAAGATCATGAGTTTTTCAATACCTCACAGTACTATGGGGGGCACCGCTCGGCAGAGGAATCTCTTTAAATGGGGTGTGTAAGGACAGAGAGTATCCCCTAACCCAAGACGATGCCTCCCTATATCCCACAACACTTGTGTTGAGCTGTGGGATCTATCCCCACAAAGCCTTAATTTTACTACCTTAAACTATACCCTTTCTATCAACATGCGCGTCTAATCGATTTTAAACATGTTTATAGACGTGCTACTAATTACTTCTACCGGCAAACTATTCCAGGTATTTACTATTCTATGCGTAAAAAAGTTTTTCGCAACTGCTGTCTCGAACCTTCTACTTGTCAACTTACACCCGTTATTTCTAGTCCTATTATATTGAGATATTTCGAAAAAGCTATCTCTATCTACGTTATCAAACCCATTCATAATTTTGAAAACCTGGATTAGATCACCCCTTAACCTCCTAGTCTCGAGAGTAGTCAATTTTAACTTTAAGCCTATCCTCGTACGACTTTGACCTAAGAGACGGAATCATCTTAGTTGCTCGTCTTTGAACTCTTTCGATTTTGTCTATATCTTTGCGCATATGCGGATTCCAAAATTGGACCGCGTACTCCAAATGGGGTCTAACTAATGATTTATAAAGAGGAACTATAATATCGCGCGATTTGTACTCAAAATTTCGAGCTATAAAACCTAACACTTTGTTCGCCTTATTGACCGCTGCTGTACTTTGTTTCGCTACTTTTAAATCACCAGTGACTATAACTCCTAAATCTTTTTCCTGCTCTACGCTTGTTAAATCTTTCCCTGACATACTATACGCAAAATTACCGTTACGCGAACCTATATGCAAAATTTTGCACTTATCCACGTTAAATCTCATTTGCCATGTGACTGACCAATCAACGATTTTATTCAGATCTTCCTGAATTTTATCTCTATCTTCGTCATTAATCGCCCTACCACCCAGCTTCGTGTCATCCGCAAACTTTGAAACTGTACTGACTAGGACGACATCTAAATCGTTAATATATATAAGAAAAAGCAAGGGGCCCAATACAGAACCCTGAGGAACGCCACTCGCTACATTAGCCCAACACGACTCCGCTCCATCAACGACCACCCTCTGTTTCCTGCCTCGCAACCACTCTTCTATCCAATTTATTACTACACCCCTGATTCCATGAGCCTTAGTTTTTTCAATGAGTCTTTTGTGCGGCACGGTGTCAAACGCTTTTTGAAAATCTAAATACACTACATCAACCACCCGATGTCTATCGTAAACGTCAACCACGCTTTGGAAAAATTCTAAAAGATTAGTTAAGCAAGATTTGTTTCGCCTAAAACCGTGCTGCGTATTTCTAACCAGATTATGCACTTCTAAGTGTTCGACTATACGATCCCTAATTATTGATTCCAGTAGCTTACCTACAACAGACGTTAAACTGATTGGCCTATAATTTCCCGCCGCACATTTATCGCCTTTCTTAAAGATAGGTGTTACGTTTGCTAACTTGAAATTATCTGGTACGCACCCCTCAGAAATAGTCGCATTAAAAATCTTTGTTAGCGGCACAACAATGCTATCTTTTAATTCTTTTAGTTGTATTGGATATATGGAATCGGGACCCGGTGATTTACGCGTTTTCATTTTATCAATATAGCGCATTACTTCCCCTTCACTAACGACAATATTATCCAAAATATTACCATTATCAAAAGGTATTATGTCTATGACCGTAGGGATATTCGTTACTTCTATAGTAAAAACTGACGTAAAAAATTCGTTTAGCAAGGTAGCCATTTCCTTGTTTTCAGAGACTAGATCTCCATTTACATTTTTCAATGGACCTAAGACACTTTTTACTGGATTTCTATTATTGACGTATTGAAAAGAATCGCTTGGGGTTTTCTTTACCGTCACGAGCTATGGAGATTTCAAATTCGCGCTTGGACTTTTTTATTGCACTTTTCGCTTCACGCCTCAGAGATATGTAGTTGTTTCGTAACAACAAATTGTCTTTATCGCACTTATGTTGCCTATAAGCCCTATCTCTACTCTTTATAATGTCTCAAAACTCTAGAGGTAAACCACAAGGGCTTGTTGTTTACTTTCGCACGCTTAATTTTGTACGGTACACATTCCTCATTTATAGTCCTAAATACCGTTACGAACGATTCTCACATTAGGTTTGCGTTGGAGTTCCCCATTACGTTTTCCCAATTGACGTGTGAAAATTTATTTCGAAATTTACTAAAGTCTGCGTGCTGGAAGTTAGGAATTTTAGTCGAGTTAGTTGGTTTCGAGTGACTTACTGAGAGGACAAACTCTACCATATTGTGATCGCTATTGCTCAACGGTTCTATTACTTGAAGATCAGTAATTAGCCTATCATCCGTAGTTATTACTAAATCTAAAATACTGTCCAACCTCGTAGGTTCCCCAACCTTTTGAGTAAGAAAGCTATCCTCGAGAAAATTAACTAAACGATTACCTTCCGCGTCTCCCTGCATTGTATCGTAATTCACGTTGGCGCAATTAAAGTCACCCATAACTAAAGCCTGCTCACTACCGATTATTCTCTTTAGTTCACGATATGACGCTTCGTCCGTATCAGCTGTTTGATTTGGGGGCCTATATATAACCGCAACAAGACGTTTGAAATCGTTCAATTTAAGTTCTGCTATAGTCGAATCTATCGGTTCTGGAATTGAGTGCTTTACTTCTATAACGTTCGCAATATTATCTTTGATATGCAACATAACACCGCCTCCTCGCCTACCTATTCTGTTTTTAACAAAAAGTCTATAACCTTTAATTTGATATTCCCCTACAAAGTCACGTGTTTCAGTGCTAAGCCACGATTCATTTATCGCAATTAAATCATAGTCTTTACAAGCAATTAAGGAAAAAATTCGTTTATTTTATTTCGTAGGCTACGAGCATATAAGGATAGAACCTTCAAATTGTTTGTAATTGCGACACCTTCGCGAGCGCGGGGGAAATTTGTGGAATTTACGCTGGGACCGTTCGAGTTACGGCAGCCTGAAAAGAAGAGACAGTATTATGAAATAGTCTTCCTAAACGCGCAGCTCCAACTTCATTAAGATGAAGTCCATCTTCGAGGAACAAGTCCCTCCTGCCGTAGAAACTGTTCCAAAAATTTGCAAAATGCACTCCTTCCTGTTGGCAAAGAGACTTTAGGTTATTGTTAATATAGGTCGCCTTGCTGTAGAAATCGCTTCGTTGGATAATGCGAGGAAGTATACCTGTTAAAACAATCTTATTAGTTTTCTCCTTTAATCGCTCTAATAAGTCCCTGTACCTAGCCAGCAGTTCTTCCGATCTAGAATTTAAAACGTTATTAGTACCGACATGAATAACATACGTTGTGTCCTCGGTGGTACCGTCTGTAAAATGGTCAACACTATTAGCTATATCCTCCACCCTTGCACCAGGGTAGCAGTAACGGCGCCTACGACGAGGGTTTCTCCCACAGAATTCCTCGAGCTGCCCTCGAACAATGGAATCGCCAACGAGTCGTATTTCCGGTTCATCAGCATCTTCGAAACCTAAAACAGAAAACTTATTGCTTGTTATTACTGGCAGACAGGTCTTTGCTTTTCTCAATGGGGCTCCAGTTCGCACTCGAACGAAGGGTTGGGAACTAGGGGAAGAGAGAGGGCTATTTATATTATTAGTAGAAACTGAGGCAGGAGGGGTCGTAACTGGAGTCTCAAGGGATTCTAATTTTGCCGTCAGGAGCATCACGCTTTCTTCAAGTTTCACCCTGGCCTCCCTCTCACGTTCCAACTCGTTCCTCAGCACTTCCATGCTTGAGCACCACCTGCAAACTAACTGATCATTATTATTAGCCATTGTAAACGCGTAAGCAGTAAATTTCCCTTCACAGCGACTGCAAGTACTTGACGGGGGTGCCATGCTTTTAATTAGTTGAACAACAAAAAAACAAAAAACGAGCGTTTCGAAATTAATAAATTACAACGTAGGTCTACCGCGTGCTTATTGTGCCGTCACCTGCGAAAACCGGCAAAATTGTTCTTGAAACGCAGAAACAGGTTCTTGTAACACAATTTTATGCTAAATGAATATATAATTAAGCTACCGACGAAAGAAATGTTAAAGAAAAAGTATTAAATGAAACTTATCTGGTCGCTGTTTACTGACTTAATCCTTTTTTTCCCACGGTAGGTGACCCTTTTGGAGGTCAGGTAGTGTGTGAAGGAAAAATGAACCTTAAGAAACCCCGATTCTGATAGATTTGAAAACCAACAAAGGAAAACCAAGGGAATTTCAACCTTATGACTGCACGTTTTCTGATTGATTTGAAAACCAAACAAGGCAAGCCACGTTCAGTAGCCTTGGTTTGATCAAATAATATAGTACTGAATAACGTCAATAAATGAAATATATTCGTTAATGAATGATTAGTAGCACGAAGTAATTTAGTTAAGAATGCACGGAACACTTTTTTTTTAAAACACTTCAACGAAAACCATTTATTCAATTGATAACACTCGACACTCGATAAAACACGTCTGTTCACAAGGAAAGACTGATCACGAATGAGAAAGACTGATATATATACTTACTTCGTAGCCCCCGGGTTCTCTTATGCGAACCCGGCGGCGCTCAGGTATCCCGCGAACACCGTGGGACGGGTCCATAGGTCTCGTAGAGAGGTAATGTTGGAGTTGTGTCTTTGTTGAGAGAGGGTGTGGCAGTGTAAGAGTAGGTGTTCTGTGTCCTCAGGGTGGAGGTAGCATTTTTGACAGGTGGAGGTGTCAGCTAGGTGAAGTCTGTGTCTGTATTATTGGAGGGAGGGGTGGTGGCCTGAACGGAGCCTGGCCAGAGTAACTCTTGTCTTCCTTGGGAGGGTTTGTTCGCTCTGATGGACTACAGGGGGAGTATCGTGAAGGACAGTGTTGTGTGGTTGGTCGAGTAGGTATTTCCGGGTGAATTCTGTGTGATGTTTAGGGGAGGGGGGGGGGGATATTGTTCAGTAGCTCTGAATAGTGAGCAGCAGGAGTACGTTTTTTGTTGCCGGGTGGGGGATTGTGTAATGCGAGATGGTGACAGGGGTGGTCTGGGGCCAGTGCTCTGGAGAAGAATTGAGTCCCTGTCATGTTCATGTGGTGCTCGATGGGAGTATTTTCGTATCTGCATGTAGATGTGGGATGGGTGTGGTTCGGAGGCAGCCAGTAATGCTTCTGAGACCTCTGTTTTGTGTGGTCTGTATCTTTTTCTTTTTGGTTTGTGGGGAGATGGACGGGGACCAGGCGGGGGCAGCGTAAGTTAGGGTAGTACGTACAAACTGTTTGTATAGGATACTGAGGGATTCCTTCTGTTGACCGAATGTTGTGGAGGTGAGTGTTCTGAGAGCGTTGAGTTTTTTTGGAGCAAATGTTTGATATATATATATATAATATATATATAATATATATATATATATATTATATATATATACACACAGTTATATATATATATGTGTGTGTGTGTATATATGTATATGTATATATATGTATATAATTTCATATATGTATATGTGTAAATTATATATATATATATATATATTAATATATAATATAATATATATATATATATGAGGTAGAGAGGTGTCCCGCTATTGGCTCCTGAAAATATAGTCATTTTAGTTTATAACTCCAAAAATAGAAAAATGTCCCGCTTTTTGCTCCTAAAAATATGGTCACTTTAGTTAGGTATGACCAATGATAACGTAATGTAATGGCCACTCGCCTCTCTCAAGTAACTATTATAATCTACTACTGTATTATGATTCATTTGAAGTTCTTTCTCACAAAACTTAATTGAAGTATATTCATTAACCCATGAAGATTATCTTTCTTAGAGGAATTTGAGATCGTCTAATCATATATGCTTTCGGACAGACACACGCGTTTTACATTCACTTTAGCTTAGGGTCTTTGCGGGAACTAAGAAAAAGATGGCCAATAGCCTACGTCTAATTTTCAACGCAAATTATCGTCAAATTTTTTGAAGAAACGACAAATATTTTTTGTTTTTATTTATATTCATAGCTGTTAAATTAAATAAATTAAATTTCTCCTATTCAAAATGTACTGATTATATTAATAAAAAGTTAAAATAAGTTTAAAAAATATTAATTTATCTCATTTCAATGGTGCCCAGAGAACGGAAAAGGTCCCTTTATTAATTATTATTATTAGAAGTATTAACATCTTTAATAAGAGGGTAGAGCATCTCATTACATATAAGAGTGGTGGGAGGGTATCTCAGATTGATTATATGTTGTACAGACGGACACAATTGAGGGAAGTGAAGAACTGCAAAGTTATACCAGGGGATCATGTGTCAACTCAGCATCGTATTCTTTGCATGAATGTGAAGCTCAAAGGGGTGGCAAAAGCACGTACGAAAGAATTCAGAAAATAAAATGGTTCAAGCTAAAGGAGGAAGACTGTAAAAGCATGTTTAAGGAGAATGTTCTCAATGAGGTAATTATGGATGAAAGTGTGCAGCAATGGTAGCAACATAATGCTAATGTAATTAGAAAGTGGGGCAAGGAAATAGTGGGAGAAACATCTGGCAAGGTATGGGAAAATAAGGAAAACTGGTGGTGGAGCGAGGATGTACAGGAGAACCTACAAAGGAAGAAAGCAGCAAAGAAGCTGTGGGAGAAAACGCAGCAGGATGACCATAGGGAAGTGTATATAGAGAGGAATAAGCAAGCGAAGAGAGCGGTAGCACAAGCAAGGGCCGAGGCATACCAAGATATGTATGAGGAATTGGAAACACGAGAGGGACAAAAGAAAATATATAGAGCTGCCAAAACGCGAAATAAAACAACAAAGGATATCAATAAAGTGAAACAGATCAAAAGAGCGGATGGAACAGTGATAAGAAAGGAAGAAGACATACAAACCATATGGAGGGAATATTTCGAGTGGCTGCTGAATGAAGAGAATGACAGGATATTCTGGGATGACGGGAAGAGTGGAGAGGAGTGAATTGACGAAGATGAAGACTGGTAAGGCAGCTGGACCAGGTAAGATACCTGCAGAGGCATGGAAGGCATTAAGAGAGGAAGGTATTGATTTACTATGGGATCTGGTGGAGAAGCTGTTTGAAAAGGAGGTGATTCCTATGTATTAATCTATGTAAAATCCTATGTATTATGAATGTATTTTAAATTTTAATCGTGAATTTTTCCTTTTATATTTGTGAAAAGATTTTTAATACTCGTAAATGTCATATTGGTTATGAATCTACGATGTGCGTTACCACAGAAATCATTTGGCATCACGAATGTTTGTCAGTACTGTGAACTTAAATTTACATTTTCTTCACTCGTTAGCGTTGCTCTCCCGTTATGTTGTACCTTTTTACATAGACTATAATCAACTGGTTTCATATCATATACCGATACATATATAAAAATACTAACTTCCAAACTCTTCAGCTGTACGATGTTTCTCAAACATCAACAATGATATAAAGCAAGTTTGGAGTTCTACTTCACTATTTTCATAATTATCCCCTTATTGGCTATGAACGCTAGTGAAATAAAAAAAAAGTAAATTCTTCTCAATTCTTTTTTACTCTGATAAATGAAAAAATCATTTTACCAAAATTTTCATTCGTTTGGGTGCTGAGAAAATTTAGTTCTCTATCAGTCATTTAGTTTTGCATTTTTCACATTTTGATCTAAATACAGATTAAATTCTCATTTCTTCCTCCTTAGTTCATACCCAAATAAACAAATATTCCTTCGATTTTCATAGTAAAATTACTTCAACAATTAAATTTGTTTATCATTATTATTATTAATTAAATGAGATAAGTGTATTTAGTTATCAGGCATTCATAAAGAAAAAGCATTTACTTTAATTCAAAGTAGTCTTTATTTTCTTATTTTTTTCAATTTCTTCTGGGAAAATCTTTCTGATGCTCCGTCAGTTACATCTCTCCTTTTTCGTTTTTTCTCTCCTTTTTTATTTAATTTTAGTTTTTCCTGTTGAGAAAATAAAAGCATTAACGTATTTGGTGATGGTGGTGGTTGTTGTTAAGCTGTTAAATGCAGGGACAATCTTTATGCGAATAGTACTTCTTTTGTCAGTGTTAAGGAGTCGAGTGACTGGTTCACTATTAACGTTGGAGTATGAGATGGCTGTGTGATGTCCCCATGGCTGTTTGATGTTTGTATGGGTAGTGGTATGCGTGAAATAAAAGCAGGAATGCCAGAGAAAGGGGTATATGTAAACTTAGAAGAGAATAAGTTGCGGCTGTCGCGCACGATGTACGGTGATGATGTGTTGCTTCTAGGTGATTGGAGAATGAACTAAGGGCAGCATTGATAAGTTTTCTGGCGTATGTGAAAGATATAATGAAAGTAAATGTAAATAAAATTATTTGTCATTGAGAGAGAAGGGAGTCAGCGTGTGATGCGGTGAATAAAGAATTATTCGGGATTGTGAAAAATATTAAGGGCGTTTGACTGACAAAAGATGTATTTATAGATCGAAACTAAGGGTACAATGAAGCAAGAAAAGCGAGTCATGGGCGCAATAAAATCTCTAGTAGGAAGGAAATATTTGAGTCTAGACACAGTAGAGGGTTTATCCGAAGGTGTGGTAGTGTGAACACTGACATATAGATGTGAAATGCTGGTTTGACAAGTGGGAACAGTTGAAATTTGAGAAGCATGATTGTTGTAAAATAGATTAACGGAATCAGAAATAATGCTGTTCGGGAAAAGTAGAGCGAAAAAGTCATTGGATGTAAAAACAGGAAAATTATACTGTACATATTATCGTTTAAAAAACTCATACATCAGGCTGTTTTGCTATCTTTATATTATATTGAAAACAGTAAATTCGGCTAATTTACAATTTGAAAATAAAATGGTAAATAGGGTAGCAATCGTAGCCAATATAATTTATGCGTGATAACAGCCCACTCTATACTGGTGTTTCAAAATAAACCCAACAGAAAGGTATTACGACATCTGATCGACTTGATATTCTATCGACAAATATACTGTGGATTAGGTTAGTTTAGTTTAGCATAGGTTAGGGAACGCTAGGTTGTTAGTTTTTAGTGTCTATGTTATGGTCTTGTCGATCCGATGTTCATCAAACCCTATGTTCTGTGGTGGGAACAGAACAGAGGGTATGATGGTTCGACACTGGAAACCAACCTCTGTATACTGAAAGACGACCCGTTAAATTTTAAAAAAAGACATCACAGAATATGGAAGATGTACTGCCGAAGGACTAACTTCCGTAAAAGAAGAGTCAATTCAATGAAGTTAATGATGCAGTCAAATTATATGATTAGTTCTTTTATATACTCCACTGTTTTTCTTTAATTTCAAATAATAATAGCAAAAACAGGGTATCGAATTATGAAAGAACTTACAAAGCTATCTAAAAATTCTGCAACGTCATTTTTTTTACGGCCATCATAACTGTTTGTTAAATCCCTCCGTCATATGGACTTAAATGTTACGAAGGAGGCTAAACAGTAAACAACCCCAATCAATCAATCAAGTTTATTAAATGTTCTTGAAAACAATGATTCGTATTTTAATTAATAAAACGCCTAGTAATGCTCCTAGCAATCAAATCAATTTGGGTGATGTATGGCCATTTCGATGTCCACCATACTTACGATTATTATTTGAATGTTTATGGCTTTTCTAGTCTCAATAAACTTAAAAGTATACATTTCAGTTTCTTTTAAAAGGATGATGATGATGATGATGTACCAATAATCTGCTTTTTACCATTTTATTTAAAGTTTTAAGTTTGCGTAGTAACAAAACGGAGAATCTATACTGCTTTTGCCTTTTAAAAATATCACTCATCGCGTTACACGACGCTGCATTGAAGATTGAAATAAAGAGTTTTCTTCTCTTTGTAACCGACTGTACTCGATACGAGTTTTCAATAACAGCACGATTGTATTCGGTGAATAAAGAAATTTAAACTATTTAGCTACTTTTTATATACTAATACTGCATTTACGACGGCATAAAAATTAATTTAACAATATTTCAATACTGAAATATCTCATTCAATCATCATAGATTAACTAGTGTGGAAATATAAAAGTTTGTCAACTAAATCTGGGACCAGACGGTTTCTCATATTTGTGTAAATGTTACAAGCCAAGCCCCATTGCGTATCCGTTCTCTGTAGGCAAGTAAGGAATTTTAATGCACCTCAGCACCCGAATGTCTGGCGTCCACTACAATCGTCGTTATAGAGATTGATATAGTGCATTTCTTCACAGCCGCTTCTTCACTGCTATGCCTACTGCAGAGACCTTCGTGCCAGTTATAAGGAATATCTTGAATGGCTAAAGTTTATCTTTTCTAAAGGTAGGTACAATGGTTGAAACAATTAAAACAGAGTTTTGTTTATGTTTGAGCCTACTGAATTTTTTCATTATCATTGAAATAATAATGAGTTTAATAATGCTTGCAGTCTTTCAGCCTCCTTCGTAACATAAGCAATGAGGGAACACAAATTTAGATGACAATTCTTTCTTCAGTTTGTTGTTTATGCTCTATAAAAGGACTCTGAACAAAATGTACAAAAAAATATGTTGATTACCTTTTCAGCTATGTCACATGCTTCCAAAACATTATCTTTAAATACCATAACATCTACTTCTTCAACAGGGTAAACCGATATTTTCATTGTCAAATCACGTTCAATTTTTACGAAAGAAAAAACTGTGTACTGAAAATTAGATAAAGCCGTATGAGTACTAAATAGATTAACTGAACAAGGCAATCATGTCATTAATGAAATACATATATCAAACAGTATTTAAATCCTTCACTCCTTGTACTCACCTGATCAACTAAAGTAATTGCTGTTCCTTCTTTTCCCGCTCTTGCTGTTCTACCAACTCGGTGAATATAATCTTTCGTTTGAAGCGGACAGTCGTAATTTATTACAAAATCCACGTTTGGAATGTCTAAACCCCTAAAAAACGTGAAAAAAACCAACAACACGGTTTATCTACGTTTAGATTGGAAGGAGACGTTAAAACAACCAAAAACCTCTTGTTACTCAGATTAAATGATTACCTATGGACATCTCCTAATCAGTTTGGTTTTAAAAGGTCCCACTCAACTGACCTGTCTCTATGTACTTAAAGAAACAATATCTAAACACATTGACAGTAATTCAACTATTTATAGCTGTTTTCTAGGTATAAGTAAGGCACATGATAGAGTGAACCACAATATTTTATTTAAAAAACTAGAAGACAGGAAGGTTCCCATGTACATATTAAATTTATTGAAATTTTGGTATTCCCACCAATCTTTTACCATTAGGTGGGGCAATATACTATCCGAATGTTTTGGCTCCTCTTGTGGGGTGAGACAAGGCTCCTTGCTCTCCCCGATGCTGTTTAATGTGTATATTGATGGATTAATTGCTCCACTTAATGAGGCAACAGTAGGATGTTGTATAGATAACACAAGGAAAAATAACTTAGTTTATGCCGATGATGTGGTGTTAATAAGTCCCTCTGTTAAAGGTCTGGATCGGCTACTAAAAGTCTGCGAAGTGTATTCGCAGAAACATGATATTCTTTTTAATATTACAAAAACTAAGGTTACGCAATTTCATCCTAAAGCTATAAGCAGCCAGCTGATATTAGGTTTAAAATGAAAGGTGAAGTAATTGAAGAAGTACAAGAGTTTAAGTGTTTGGGTCAAACTATTACCAGCTCCTTGAGTAATGACTCGAATATAAGAAAACAATCTCGAAGCCTTTATGCTAAAGCGAATATGACTATAAGGAACTTTCGGTTCTGTACGAGTGAAGCGAGACTCACTCGTACTTTCTGCAGTAATATATACGGACAGCAACTCTGGGTGAATTATAAAAAAAGGTTCTGGCAGAACCCTAAATTTGCTGTACAACAGGTCTTTTAGACCCTTACATAAATTACTTCCGAGATGCTCAGCTTCGCAAATGTCTGCTACCCGCAATGTCTCGAGCTTCCCGGTGGTAACAAGACGTGCTCAATACAGTCTAATGCAAAGAATTAAAAAATCAACCAACCCGATTATCTAAGCTGTCCATGAGTCCTACCGTTTATCCTCTAAGCTATGGAATTCTTGGTACGAAAACGTGTCTGTAGCTCCACTTAACTTCAACATTACTGTATTATTTCTAATCAACTGTATATATTTCTATCCTTAGTATGTGAACTGTCATTGTATTAATAATATTTATCATATGGACTATAGTCTACCAATAAACCTTTCCATTTTCATTTTATATGGATAAAATTCTTATATACACATTAACGAAATTTCATCAACATCAATTCCCAACAGATTTAAGCATCTCAGCAGGTTCCAACTAACTAATTTAAACCTTACCTGGAAGCAACGTCTGTAGCAAGTAAAATCGCGCTTTCTTTGGACTTAAACTTATTAAGGACTCCGAGTCTCTTGTTCTGGTCCATTTTACCAAAGAGAGGAAGGGCGTTAAAACCAAGAACCCTCAAAGTGAGCGCTGTATGAAGAGTGAAAGAACGCGTCATGCAGAAAATTATCACAGATTTGTCTTTACCAATTTCGTATAAAAGGTAAGCCAAATACACAGCCTGCAATGGAGATAATCAACTTAAGTGGGACGTTCAACGGAAATAGCAGTTTTGGAGGGGAAAGAAATAGCAGTTTTGGAGGGGAAAGAAAAACGAAATTTTGGAAATTATACATACATCAATTTAGAACCCCTTTCTCATTATCAATGGGGTGAGCACGACAATTGAACTAGAACAGAAAACACTCAATTACGCACGCGAACATGCATAGCTATGGTATAAAATTAAGTTGGGTATGATATAAGGCCCTCCTAGGAAGAAGTGGCTAAGCGGCAAAAGTAAAGAACGCCAGAACACGCTTTATAAAGTTGTACCAATTTGAAGGTGGAATAACTTTTGAAATTTTGAAGATATTCAAAAGTTGTCACTTTCAAATTGGTCCAACTTTATAAAGCGTTTTCTGGCGTTCTTTACTTTTGCCGCTTAGCCACTTCTTCCTAGGAGGGCCTCATATGATATGAACAAATGTTCATATCTAATGAAAATGTCAAACGGTTAAGAAAATTTATTATAAAATTTGTGTCTGATAAAAGTTACCAAGTTAAAATGAAGTACAAATAACACTCATTTATTCAGTCGCTTTTACCGCTTTCAGACTAAATCAGTCTTCCACAAGAGTAACACACTTCAACAAAGAAGGATGCGTTGATACAAGTGTACATCACATGCATGTTACCTATTTTGCAGACCTAGTTTTCATTTTTCATAATTAAAAATTGGTTTCAGTGGAAATTCTGATGAGGGTCTGGTGTATGGTATCTTAATACAGTTCGGTTAGATTATAGGGAAGAACATAGAAGTACCTGATAATTTAACTGTTTGACAAATCCTAATTTTGTTTTTTGAAGCACAGCAACATACTGATAAATCTTCGTTCTTTTTACATTACAAGGTAAAGTTGCGAAAAAAAATTCGCCAAAAACAATTTAAAAAATTAACAATTAGTAATTTTATTTTTTTTTTATTTTTGTCTAAAATATGATTGTAAAAAACAACAAAATGTCATTAATAATTCTGGTGTTTTTTCAAATTTTAATTTCGGCGAATTTCTTCCCATAACTATACATATACAGTATTAAATGGCATCTGAATTTTAATAACAAATTAATTATAGTTTTTGTGACTGCACATTTATGACAAGGTGTGAAGTGAGACTCAATTAATTTTAAATATTCTGGTCAATTTGTAGTTCAAATCTTTGTCTCCTATTAAAGTATTGGAACTCGGTTTCTAGGAACATTTTCACCACAGTACGTAGCTCAGTACGTGACACAGTTTCCCTATAAGCGAAGCGAAGATAATGACATCGGGGGTTTGACTCCCGATGGTGCTCGTTAATAATCCAGGAGTTACAGCAATGGGCGCGTTCGTCTGGCCTGAGCGTTGAGTCAGTTTCTGGGTCTCTTTACTCATTGGTATTATTTAGTATTTTTTTTTAAAGGCATATAAATCCAAATAATTAAGGTGAAAAATCATTTTGCCTTTAAAGAGGAACTTACCTTATACATATTGGGAATGAAGAGCATATATTGTTTCAATGTACTAACTGTCTGGTATTTAGAAGAGACTTCTACTCTAACTGGCTCTTGTAAAAGAACTCGCTGTAGTTTGTTGACCTACCAAATAATAATAATAATAATAATAATAATAATAATAATAATAATATCTGCAAATTACAAACCTTTTGAAATTTACAAAACAAACAAAAACTAATAATAAAATAAATAAAATTTGCACCTACCTATTTATTATAATCATTATTTTCCCATTCAATTATAAATCATCTTTTCTACTCGAAATACTCACTTTACTCGTCATTGTCGCCGAAAACAAAAAAACTTTTTTGTCTTTTGGCAATGCTCTCAATATTGTGTTCACTTCTTCCTCGAAATCCATCTCCAGTATCCGATCGGCTTCATCCATAACCTAACGATAAACAAAATCCATGAGGGTACAAACAAATCCCCACAAAGGATAACCAATTTCTATTGGTGGTGATTTTGTGTTGCACAAAACGAATGCTGGACAAGATCACAATGGAAAATACTCTTGTTTTCGTTTGTGAAAGATACGTAATGCCTAACATAACAGCAAAAGCCTTATTGCTCTACTCAAACGATCGGAATAAATTTCACGAGTCAAATAAGTGGAGGCGGCATGACGAGTGGGTGACCAGCCCAGCTCAACCAGAGGCAGCGGTGAGAATCGAACCCAAGACCTAACCATAATGAGTTTAATTCCAAAGTCATCACAATCTAAAATATTTATATCATTGCCTTCCTATCACCCTCTGGACTTCAATTTTTGTGGTCTATTAAACGTTATGAATAAAATTTTAATGTTTACTTACTAAATACTTTAATGCTCTGAAGTTGAAGTCTTTAGTCTTTTTCAAGTGGTCCAGAATTCTTCCTGGAGTTCCAACCACAATGTGAGGTTTCTTTCTCAATTCTTCGGCCTGTTGCTTCATGTTCATTCCTCCCACTATGACACTGCATGTCACCCGACACGCTTTGCCTAACATTAAAATTTATTAATAGTATGCATAATTCAAAACAGTTTTCAGTTTTGTTTCAACATGATACTGCGACTGAAAAACAAGATTGTGAACACAGTCAGAGGACACAGTAACCATGGGAAGTTAACCAACATACGCGAAAATGTTGAAAGGTGTGATGGAAGAATTTTAAATAAGCCTAGGGATAGAGTAAATCAAAGGATTAAATTTAACAGTTGCATAATTAGCAACAAACTGAGGTAGGACTGGTAATTAAGCAATACTTATTCATTTGATGCTCTGAACTGAATTACTTCATAAATCATTACAAATTATTAGAATAAGCCAGGAAAGTCTCTCTCTGCAAGTAATGGGATATGCCATTTAGAGCAGCAATGCAACATCCGAACTTGTTTGCAGGCATTTACACCTTTCTCACAACCTACATCAGACTGGACCCTACTCAATGAAATAGGCCATGTAAACCAACAAAATGCAAAATGGTAAATTACCCAATCCTTCAAACTGTTCTTTGATCTGGAAGGCAAGTTCTCTGGTGGGTGTTAAAACGAGAGCAAAAAGCCTTTGAGGATGAGTAAGAAGGTGTTGCAGGATTGGAAGAGAAAAAGCTCCAGTTTTTCCAGACCCTGTCTCTGCAAGACCTATGATATCATGACCTGAAACAACAATTCATTTCATAAATAATGTAGTGTTATAGAAACGTCTGAAATTAAAAGGTGAACAAAGACTCTTAAGATCCACTCTAGGCTTGGGCAAAAAGAGAAATAATGATGAGAAAATGATGACAAAGATTACTGAAAATTCTCATTCCATGCTTACACTTATAAATGTGCAAGAATAATAGTAGTAGTAGTAGTAGTACCAAAGTACAGAACAAACAAGTTTCTTCTTCCAGCAGCCACTGCTGAGAGAAAAGAGGTGAAAGAAGATTTATAGGAAAGTAGAAAAAGTATAATGAAAAGAATACCTAAAAATGTAAATAACAAAAGATAAAAGATCTCTATTATTAAAATGCCTGTTCAAGAAGAATAAGCTACATGATGGTATAACTCATTATAATTTCATGGCCTAAACTTGCCATTTCCTACACAAGGACATATGAATTTACGATATTTGCATTCACTATCAAAGAATATTTCCTTGTATTTACCAAGTTCCTATGTACAGTTTCAGAAAAAAGTTCACCTACAAACCAAATTTATAAAATGCATAAAAATGAGTAAATGGTAGGTAATATTGTTTCGCTTTGGATATTTTTTCTTTTTCTTTCTTTCTTTTTGGTGACTAAAATATAACTTCAAAAACAAAACCACAATCATTACTGATTAGTAACTTTTTTATGATTTTTTTCGACTTTTATATTTCTGAGCAAACTTTTTTCTGAAACTGTACACACTATTCTGACAGCTTATATGCTAGCTGTAGCCAGAGATGGGCGTAAATATGTACTTCTAAATGTATTTAAGTAATAACTACTGGTGAGGATGGTAATCCCCCTAAAGGAGGAGATTGTAGATATCAATTGACCAGGGAAGTACTCTAGGGGGTACGTTAGAAAAGATAGGAAATGCTGAAACTCCCATTTCTCCTGTCACTGTCCTCCTTAGCTGATCTTTATCTGTCTCTCATCTACCCTGTGAGCAGTCCAGCATGCTCTCAAACACATACTTCTTTCCCTATTCCTCACTACATATACATGCATCTTACTACATAATCTTTTCAAAATTCAAAATTTAAAAAGAATGGCATCAACTTCAAGAGCCTCAGAGTCCCCCGCACTTGGGCAGGGACCATAAATAGCCCCACTTCTGGCTTCTCCACTGGCGATACCAGGAACGTAAACCCAGGCAGTGGGAGTGGATCTGCTACCACCCATTTGAGATGTTCTGGGCCTCTGCCTGATTCACTTTTCATAAGCTTCCACAACATTCATAGCCTTTTCTCAAATTTTCAATCTGTTGAACACCACCTCTCCTCCTCTAAACCTCGATCATCTTTTCCTCACTGAAACTCAGGTGTCTGGGATGACTGACAGCAACCCCTTTTCTGTATCCTTTTGCTTTCTCTATTCTCAATTTCACTCCAAAGGTGGATGTTGTTTACATGTACACAATAACCTAACTTGTTCTTGTATTCCTGAACTTAAATCCTCCAAATTTTATATCCTCTGGCTATGGCTTACATACCACTCTCAAACTAAATACATCTGCGCTGTCTACCTTTCTCCTAATTCTACTGACTATCTACCTCACTTCCAAAGTGAAATACATTCTATCCCACTCTCACTTTGCTGAAATCTCCATTTTAGGAGATCCCAATGTTCACCACCACCTTTTGCTTTCTTCCCACTTCACTAACATCCCTAGCACAACTTTTCCATACTGAATGAACTAGCAGATTATACAGCACCCAATTTGTATTCCTGATTGTCTTGGAGATTGGCCCAACATTCTGGATTTATTTCTTACCTCTCATCCTCCTCCTTACTCTGTTGCACTTTTTTCTCCATTGGGCTCTGTTTCCTGTCCTATCACTCCAATTCAGCCATTGAATCCTCCCAAGAGGAGGCACCTTTAGCACTTTGGTGCTGCTGATTGGGAGGCCCTAAGGCAGTACTTCTGTGATTTCTCATGGAATGAGTACTGCTTCCATGGCTGGGTGCCTTCCAAGTGTGCTGAGCACATCATGGGGGTGATTCTCTCAGGCATGGAGGCAAACATTCCATATTCTATTCCTACTACTCAGGGATGGGGAGTCGGCCAAAAACAACCGACTCCCGAGTCGGTATTTTTAAAAACCGACTCCGACTCCCGACTCTTTCCTTATCATGCTGATCTACAACCTTATAAATATTGGGATGTTTGTTTCGTAGATGGCGTTTCAAGTTTGAGGCTCTAGTTGGAGCATTAGCATGTTTCCCAGTGTAAGCACTAATTTTTGCATTACACTCTTTACCATCCTTTTCTACTTGACAAATAAAAATACTTTCATCCTCATTTAGCTTAAAATATTGAAAGACTGCTGATTTTCTACTAGGCCCACGACTCATTACTAATAGGGGCTAATTAAATTAATAATTAATATATTGCTAATTTTTATATGGTACCTAGTATCCTAAAATAGAAATATGAAATTCATTTGCTAAGATTTACCAGAATAATAAATCAAATGTGGAAATGTGAATCTAGAATTAGTTCAGGGAGATATTTATTTAGGGCATAGTAGTATTCTGGTAAATTGTTGGCATATAGAAATTGAATCAAAGAGTCGGGAGTCGGTCATTTTTACCGACTCCCGACTCTTCAAAAAAGCCCCGACTCCCCACCTCTGCAGTACTACTAGTGCAAAAAACCTTGGTTTAACTTTACTTGTCCTAATGCTATCCACAACAAAGAGGAGTCTTTCAAAAGTTACTGTCACCATCCAACTCCTGACTCTCACAACTTATATTTCTGCCAGGAATTATGCAAAATCTGTTCAACTCACCAAAAACTCCATCTAACAAAAATGTGAAAACCTATCCAATTCTAATTCTTCTCACTCTTTCTGGCATCTAGCTAAGAACCTCTCCAATGATTTTACTTCCTCTTCTTTCCCTCCTCTTTTCCATTCTAATGGACGTTGATGTCTCTTCTCCTGATAAAGCTAACTCTTCACTCAAACTCACCCTGGATGATTCCAGTGCTGTTCCTTCATCTATCTGGGCTCAACTGTAGGAAGGTGTTCCTTCTGTTGTTCTCAAAAACTCTGCTTCTGTGCTGACACCCTACCTAGGCAAATTCTTTCATCTTTGTCTCTCATCTGGTACTTTGCCTTCCTGCTGGAAGTTTGTTTTCATTCAGTCTGTCCCAAAGAAGCATGACCACTCTCAACCCTCCAACTATTGTCCAATTGCTTTGATTACTTGCCTTTCTAAAGTTTTTGAATCTATCACTAATAGGAAGATTCTTACACCTCTATTCTCACAATCTTCTTTCAGATCATCAATATGGGTTCCACAAGGGATGCTCTACTGGCAATCTTCTTACATATCTCACTGACTCTTGGTCATCCTCCTTTCAGGATTTCAGTGAAACTTTTGCTGTTGCGCTAGATATTCAAAAGCTTTTGATAGGGTCTGGCACAAATCCTTAATTTCCAAAATGCACTCCTTCAGTTTCTATCCTTCTATCTGTGCCTTCATCTCTAATTTCCTTTCTGGCTGATCTATAGCTGCAGTTGTAGATGGCTACTGTTCTTCTCCTAAGCTATTAACAGTGGTGTTCCTCAGGGTTCTGTCCTGTCACCCACTCTTTTCCTTTTATTTATTAGTGATCTTTTAAGTCGCACTTCCTGTCCTATTCACTCTTATGCCAATGATTCCACTCTTTACTTTTCCACCCGCTTCCCAGTGTCCCTCTCTCTCAACAGTCACTCCATGATTCACATAGGATGGCTATGGAACACCTGACCTCTGATCTTTCTGTCATCTCTGATTGGGGCAGAGGAAACCTTGTGGCTTTCAATCCCTCAAAAACTCAGTTTCTCCAACTGTCTACTCATTACAATCTTCCACATGACTATCCCCTTACCTTCAACAACACAACTCAATCCTTCCACTTCTCTTAACATTCCTGGCATTTCCTTTTCTTGTGATCTTTCTTGGAAAGATTACATACACTCTCTTTTTAAAACAGCTTCTAAGAGGTTAGGTGTGCTATACCCAGAGCTGGGCAATAAATACATTGAATGTATTTAAATACTAAATACATGGGAGAAATGTATTTAAATACTAAATACATTTTACGAATGTATTTAGATACTAAATACAAAATACATCAATTGTATTTAAATACATTTGTAAATACATTTCAAATACATACAAAATATATGCATTCACTAATTCATGTTTTGATAAATTTCTACTTTAGGGGACACAGTGAATTTCGAAATAAATACACCACTCGATAGATCAGACGATTTTAAAAGCTTTTTCATCAATGAATTTTCCATCGCAAATTGGATTGATTGCAACGAGTTAGTTACACAAGCCCACTTAAGGCAGAGCTGTTTTGTACGATTATTCGGTCAATTTCAAGATATTTTTTGATGTCTAAAAAACACTTACCTTCAGATGAGTGTACAGATTCGTTGTAGCATTGCTTGCAGCAGAGACTTCGTGTTTACACAGCAAGCAGGTGCACTTTACCTTATTACTGTCTTTAGATTTAATTTTAAGGTATTTTCCATCAAACAGAGGGTGCACTAAATTGTTATCTGCAGATATATCACTGTTTGATTCACCGGATTTGCTTGTTGAAGCCATGACACGCACACGATAAAGAAATCAACTAACTGCTTTCGACTAAGAGTGGCACACAACTGATTGAACTGACACGTTGAAACATGAACCATGCTGTACTACACTGTCGACGCGTCGTACTGTGCTAGTACAGAACATGTATTAAACCAGTAAAAGTATTTACATTTTTATATTTTGAGTATTTAAATACTCATTAAAGTATTTAAATACTATATTTAAATACATGAAAAACAATGTATTTATAAATACAGTTCTAAATACACAAATGTATTTAAATACATATTTAAATACAAATGTATTTAAATACTGCCCAGCTCTGGCTATACCACCTCTGCAGTTTCTTCACCCCTGCTCAGTTGCTTTCTCTGTACAGGGGTCCTGCAAGATGAATGGATGGATGGCAGAAGACAATCTACATATTTGCCTTCATTAGGATTAGGCTCTTGAATAGTGTGTCAGCCTGCAATTTCCCTATTTATCTGCATTTAATACAATATCTGTAAATATAAATATAATACAGTCAGCCCTGCTATAATGCGTACTATTACAATGCAGATTTGTATTTCGGCACTAAGTATTTTAAGACCATAAAAATGTTATTACACAGAAAATTTGAAATTATGCGGGAAAAAAAAAAAAGTTAAAAACATCAAGACCACAAAAACATTCATTGGCTTATAGTTAGCTAAGTACTATCAGATTAAACATACAGTCTAATGTTCAAAACCTTCACTCACCAAGAGTTTAATTTTAGTACAGTATATCTATTTCGCACAGAACAATATGAAAAATGTAAACGCAACACTATGAAAACTCCCAGATAACATTCAATGGATAATTCGAAACCTTCGCTCACTGAGATTTTAATTTTATGTCTTTTTCGGGCAACTTAAAGGGCTAACAACAAAAAATTTGTTGGAAGTATTTACCTTGGCTGATCACATAGCAAAGACTTTTTCTGACAATGATCCAAACATAGAAAGGAGCAGCACATTTAGCTGAAAATTGAATGAACTTCTAGCAGGTTATAAAGAAATTTATCACAAAAAAAATCATGCATGGTAGTTAACACTATGCATATTTTAAGAAGAAATCTGACATTAGTGATCCAGATGTCCCTGACAAAGAAAATGCTGAGGAAGTACAGCAGTCAACTTCAAGTGAGGTGTAACGTGTATTTACTGTACTTGGCTGTATTTTTACTACTGTACTGTACTTGGTAGTATTTTTTTCTTTTATAAGTTTCTTAAATAGAATTTTTTACTGTAATATTTGTTTCTTCATACATTACACACTAATATATGTTGGTAAAAGCATTTGAACAATTGATAAACTGAATTTTAAGGAAAAAATAATTTTGAAAAAATGCATCCTTGACTTATAACCAGGGTTGGCACCCAAAAACCCAACCCAAAACCCACTGGAATTTTCAGTGGGTTTTTGGGTTTTTGTTCCGAGATGTTTATTTTAAAATAATTGAAATTTTTCTGATTGCTACATTGTTCAATTGTAGCTAATTAGAATGATTTGGCATGTTGATTATTTCAAGTAAGCTGACTTATAAAACAATTCTTAAATTATGCAATGTGTAAATAAAGATTATGAAAAATTGAAAAGTTATTAAAAAGGATTTGCACCCATTGTGAACACTATGGGCAATTATTGGATCATTTGACACACTGCTCCAACCATCTTGAATTAAAGTTACAGTAGAATTGACTAAGTCTTTTTTTCATTGAATCCAGTACCTACTTCATTATTCACTTTAATTAGCGAGTCATCAGATAATTTTTTTCTGTTTGGAGGACAATAGCCTGGTCTTAAATTTTGGACCCATTTAATAAATTCTTTATTCTCTACAACTACAAATGGAATATTTGCTGAAAAGAAAAATCTGGCCATTTGCAAATCTAGTTGTTCTTTTTGATCTACAGTTGTTCTAACCACATATGGCATTATCTGACCTTGTGTTTTCTTGGCTGGAGTAGAATGAGAAAATGGTATGGAAGATTCAGAAGCGGTTGAAGTGAATGAAGTCTCACTACTGTGAATTGTAGTGTCATCATGAACCAGGCTTTCATATGATTTGCTTGAAGAGGGTCTACTCTCAAAACTGCCGTGTCTATGTGTAGGAGGAAGAGTTGCTGATGTAGCTGTATTTGTAAGCTCATCCGCTTCATCATCACGAGCCTGTACCCATTTTTTATTGCATCAATCTAAATGATGTTTCACTCATTCTATTTTTTTTGAAAATACACATCTGCAGTATTTGCACTGAACTCTATTTGGTTAGTCACTCAAAATTTCTACTTCATCCCATTCAGCAGCTTTAAGTCTGCCACCAGTATGTGCAGGTCTTTCTCTAGATGATGTTTCACTCTCTCAATTTTTCGAGTGATACTTTCTTTACAATAATTGCATAGTAATCTAGTAGGCTGATCACTTAATAAAGTCACCTCATCCCATTCGCTAGCTTTAGATCTTCCACCTTTATAACTCTTTGGCATCTTAAAAATTTAAATTTGAGTTAGGTCTAAATAAATCTGAAATCTGCTGTTAAGAAATAAAGGAAAGATCTAAAATTAAAATGGAGAAAATTCTAATATGTCATTATCTCTCATATCTGAACTTTCTGTGAAATAAAGATGTCTTTTTAATATATATTGTAGATTAGATAAATAAATTAATAAAATAATAGATATATTAGGCACTACATAATTATCAAACCTTTCTAAAAAAAATTTCAACCCATCAAAAACCCAAAAACCCAGCTGGGTTGTTTTTTTTTGTGAAAAACCTGGGTTTTTGCCAACCCTGCTTATAACATTATTCCTATGTAAAAACAAGCTTGTCACAGTGGGCAATTGCATAATACACTGTTTTTACAGAATGCATCCTGCGTGTTATAGGAGGGCCGACTGTAGTTGTAAGCTAATTTACCTTGTAGGAAGTATGTACACACTGAGAATGTTGTGGTGTGTGGTAAAAATCCTTTGTTACTGCCCATGATGTGTCTGACATCCTCTTCCAAAAACAATGTATTTGAAATATATGTATTTATAAATTATAAATACCAGTTACTGGTACTTTTGAAATGTATCTAAATATGTGTTTAAATAGGTACTCAAAAATAAATGTATTTATAAATACAGTATTTAAATACATGTTTCAGTAATGTCAAATACATTACTGCCCATCTCTGACTGTAGCTTAGGTGCCAAGACAACTTCATATCGAGAACACAGGTGACTACAAATAAACCAACTACAAAAATATTAAGACATGTTTACTGTTTAGCCACCTAAATTTGAGTGTAGTTGATATTTCACAATACCATTACATGATTTAATTTTTTTAAGTTAAAAAAATGCACTGTCACAGACAAGTCCACAAGTGAAAGACAAAACACTGAAATAGCAAAACGCACATTACCTTAGATTTTCATCCATAATAATATTTGGGGTAGTTTGACCACCTCCATACTGGGAAAGGTCACATCACAGATGAAAGCCTACAGCTTTATGTTATCAAAACCTAGGGTCACTACATCATCTGAATGTTGAGGACTCTTCCCCCAATGTTGCTTAACTTCACTGATCTGATGGGAAGCAGTGTTGCAATGTGACCACAATGTATCCCCATTTTTGTAAAAATTTGAGATTTGAGCTTAAGTTCCCTAGCAATAACAATGCTTAACTTTTTGTAGTATGTTGTTCCAACTATTTACGAGGTTTCCCTTCAAACCACTCTTAAACCCATGAGACTGGCTCATTCAAATGCATACAAAAAACCCAGATATTTACAAGATTACTTTTTTTTTATGGCATAAATTGATCTTAATTAGATCTCCATCCACTGGACTGTGTCACCTCTAACTAAACTTAACTTTTCTACTATTTACAAGCTTTTTCTTTGATTAAAAAACTCAGTCCCTTCTTAAAGCTATTCAAAGTACTACTCTTCATCAATGTTGTCAGTCATTCCAAAAATTCACCAAATAGAATTTGTAAGTTACCTATGCATTGTATACAGTAACTTTTTTATGAAATGTAGAAACTAGAATGCGATCAATACAGTAATACAATGACAGAAAATCAAATAATTAGTTTGGTTTGCCCTTCAGTTAGCTAACAAAAATAAAGTTTACAGTACCTTTCAGTGCACTTGGCATAGCTTTTATCTGAATTGCTGTTGGTGTTGTCCAACCAACTCTTTCACAGGCATCACAAAGAACATCAATTACTCCCTAAAACATACAAGTAGTTGTAACTTCATACTTAAATTTAAACAGTGCCTTATTTCATGTTAAACAATTAAGGTATCAATGCAGGTTCTTAATTATGAAATTATAGTATCAACTAGAAATATTAATAACATCTAATTAATTATTAAGAATATATATTCCTTTATAAATATATAATCAAACTGTAAAAAATATACCTTTTTTTTTTTAACATAACTGCTTACTCCATTTTTACATTTGTACAGGGTGTTTATAAAGTCCCTATCAATTTTAGTGAAAACATAGCAAAAAGGGTAAAATTCAATAACAATATAATAGAAGGCATACATTTAATGAATACTTAAGCATATGATTCTACATGAGCACCATCAGTATCTCTACAGAGTTCAAATCTGTCAGCAGCATTGTGGAACACATTTTGGAGCATGATAGGGGTTATTTTAGTAACTGCTGTTATGATACAAGCATGTAAATGTCCCAGCTTCATTCAGATGGCATTTTAAACACTGTCATCTTTCAACAAGATGGAGCACCTTGTCATTATGCAAACATTGTTTGGGAGTACCGAAATGAATGACGATTTCCAAATTAGTGGATCGGACATGGAGGCAACAGGCCCTGGGTGGCTCGATCTTCTGACCTAACACCCTTGGGTTTCTTTGCATGGGGCTTTATCGAATCAAACTTCTATCAAACGAGGGTTACAGATCTGCAAGATTTACATGGTCATATCGTAACAGCAGTTACAAAAATAACCCTTGTCATGCTCCAAAATGTGTTCCACAATGCTGCTGACAGATTCTAACCAGGGTTGTGGAGTCGGTCCAAAATTGTCCGACTCCGACTCCACACATTGTAAAAATTCGACTCCGACTCCGACTCCACACATTGTAAAAAATCTAAAAATCCGACTCCGACTCCTCACATTTTAAATATACGACTCCGACTCCTCTAGTGTTTCACTCTATAATTATCATAATAATAAGACATTTCATCACCACCACATGAATCGTCAGGTTACTTTCTAGGATAAGGGAACATTCAAATATTAAGAAGGATATTGACTTGTAGATATTATCATATTAAGGGATTTTTATTTTTTCCAATAATATATATTATATATATATATATATATATATATATATATATATATATATATATATATATATATATATAAAGAAATTTCTCTTAAACATAATTAAGGTCTAACCAGTAGTAGTCCTACTTAAAATTGAATAACCCTTCTTAACCTAGTGGCTATAACCAGGTTGTGTGGAGTCGGTCCAAAATTTTCCGACTCCGACTCCACACATTGTAAAAATTCGACTCCGCCCTGAAACGTGCGACTCCACGACTCCGACTCCACAACCCTGATTCTAACTAGAGATATTGATGGTGCTCATGTAGAATCATATGCTTAAGTATTCATTAAATATATGCCTTCTATTATATTGTATTATATTATTATTGAATTTTACCCTTTTTGCTATGTTTTCGCTGAAATAGATAGGGACTTTATAAACACACTGTATTTTGTATGATTGGTTACATATTTTTCTAAACTTTTGTACTAGTTGTAGCTATTGTCCTAGAGGTACTAGAGGAAGTAGGTATATCAGTCCCATCTAGGATGGAGGCATATACTTGTAGCTACTTGTTTTGGTCTTAACTCTTGAAACAAAACATAATACACCTCCAGACCAATTAATTATATTATTGGTAATTATATAGAAAAAGGCGCAACCTGAAGTATGATGTAAAAACATTTTATTAGGTCAATTTCGATGTGCTGAAGCCAAATCTGTTAACCATTTGGTGTGCAAATGCTTCAAATTAGAGTAAATGTTATTTATATTTTACTCTTATTTTGAAGCATTTGCCTAAAAAATGGCTAACAAATTAGGCTTAAGCACATGAAAACTAACCTAACCTAAGAGTAAAATAATCAAATCAACTTACCTTTAACTTAAACATTGGGAGGATACAACTTTGCCGCAGCTTTGAGGAAAAAATGAAGTCTCTGATCACTAGGGACGTTATGTAAAAATAAATATCTAGCAAAATGATTTGATTATTTTACTCTTAGGTTAGGTTAGGTTAGGTTAGTTTTCATGTGCTTAAGCCTAATTTGTTAGCCATTTTTTAGGCAAATGCTTCAAAATAAGAGTAAAATATAAATAACATTTACTCTAATTTGAAGCATTTGCACACCAAATGGTTAACAGATTTGGCTTCAGCACATCGAAATTGACCTAATAAAATGTTTTTTACATCATACTTCGGGTTGCGCCATTTTCTATATAATTACCATATTATCAATCTTTAACTGCCAACCAAAAATGCAAATGGATAGAACATTGGATTTTGTATATTTTTTTATAAAAAACTTTATATTTAATTTTGTAATTAACAAATTATTTTGGTTTTCAAATATGTTTGTAAAGGCCTCATTTTGTGCTACTGAATATATGTCTTAATAATAATAATTATTACTTCAGTTTAAGTGTACCAACAAGGGTGAACAGGCCCAAACTCTATTATTGTTGTGACATTTTAAAAATTCTAATTTTTCACCATTTTCCAGCTAAACTACTAATTTCTTGTTAAGTCCTAGAAAAGATGCTTCTCCTAATTAAATTTTCTGCCAGTTTATATCAATTATAACTAGGTACATAAATTCCTTCCAATTATAGAATGTGTCAAACCTGGGCCTATGATAGGTTAGACCCTCTCAAAAGCTAATTTCTCACAAATAAGTTAGGCTTAGTATTTAATAAAGATATTTTGCTTGACAAATATGCAAGTTTCTGACATAACTAATAAAAACAATATTGAATTATCCCAATTAGAGCAGTGACTAGGTTACTAATTTAGGACTTAAAAAACATGTTGAAGTTAATTATAGATTATGACTTGGATAACTTCAATAGACCTAAGTGTCTTCATGTTTTCCAAATAAAATGTAACTGAAAGACTAGCTCATATGATATACCCAAGGCTTACATTAGGCCTAGGACCTACCACATTATCAGTATTCAAGGTTAGACTAGGTTTTGTCATGTTTGGTGGGAAAGGTTAATTTAATATTTAATTTTAACCTCATGGCTCTTAATGTTAGTGCAGGACATAAAGTCTGAGAAATGCTAGGGATGGGTAATATATTTGAAAAAATTACTTGAGAAAAAGCCTACAATCAAGATTGAGGTGGTTTTACTCTGCAGCCATATATAACTTGGCAGAAACATCTCCAAAGAAATATAATGGTTTTACCAAGTAGTCTACAATAATTATGCGCAAGTGAAAATAGCAATATGGCCAGGTGAATAGAGTACTAGGAATCTATATAAAAGCCCTAATTTGTATCAATTTGGCAGGGATGAAAAGTTTGTTTATTTACAGGACAATAAGGTAATAATCTTCACAGTCACAAAATGTTTATATTCATTATCGCAAATCTAATGATTAAAAATTTAATACAAAACCAAAGTTTAAAAGGAAAATGAATGACAACTTACAAGTTCCTTGAAAGTAGATACATTTGCCACCTCATGTTCCTCTTCCTTGTCATTAATTTCATTATAATCTGAAACTTCTCCAGTGGCCATATCCTTTGTATTATGGCACCTTAATTATCAGAGTATAAATATTTTTGACTGAACTTAAGCCAATGACTTGCTGATAATTTACTTTTTCCAAATAATTGTTAAGTATTTATGATGAAGTTCAAGAGTCTGGAAAAAATCATCATTAAACAGGCTAGCTCAAGCCTACACCCTTCTCAAAGTAAGACAACAGTATTAAATGTTTTTAAATTTTAGAAACAGGCCTAAGTATGATTATATATATATATATATATATATATATATATATATATATATATATATATATATATATATATATATGAAATTATTTCACAAAAGTAACACGTGAAAAATATTTATGATGAATAAAACCACGAAGGAAAGGAAACACAGAATGGTGCTCAAGCGCTTTTGTCTAATGACATCCTCAGGAACACTGAAGTACATAAAGAGTTACAGCCTATATATAGGTTACAGAAAAAAATATATATATATATATAGGGTGAACCAAATGTAGGTGGACAGTAAATGATAACGTTTATTTTGAGAATACATATTTAATTTTTTTGTATACTATAATACAAAATAAAATTTAAATAAATTTAGTTATAATATTTAATATAATATAACACAAACACCATAGTTATAATGAACACCATAGTTATAATATAATATAACACAAACCGTATTCAACCTACTGTCCACCTACTTTTGGTTCACCGTGTATATATATACAGGGTGAGTCAAAAGTAGCGCCCGATTTCTGTCAGTTGATTGTTTGTTTGCCATTTGTATTACAGTGTACAAGAAGGTAGAAATAAATGAATGACATGTTTATCTAACCATTTATTCGGGGGAAAATTATTACGGAACTGTACCAAGCTGTTTTACTTGCAATTTTCAAAGTGCCCTCCCTCGTGATCGATGCACAATTGCAGCCGAGCAGGCACAGAGTGGCACACACGCCTGCAGAGTTCGATATCAATTTCCTCAAACTTTGCAGTGATTTGAGCCTTCAATTCCTGAATGGTACGAGGCTTTTCACAATAAACAAGGTCTTTCATGAGCCCCCAAAGAAAGAAATCTGGAGGTGTAAGGTCTGGGGAGCGTGCCGGCCACTCGATCGGACCACGGCGGCCAATCCACTTTTCGGGAAAGTTTTCCTCAAGCCACTGACGAATGACGTCCATAATGAGGTGGAGCTCCATCTTGCTGGAAATAACAGTCCTGATCTTGTACCCTGGGCCAAAAGAAGGTTTGCAGCATATCCAGGTAAATTTCTGCAGTGACAGATCCCTCAAAGAAAAAGGGTCCAATTATCCCTAATAGAGATATGGCTGCCCAAACTGTCACGCCAGGTAAATTTACCTCCTTCTCAACTGTCACTCTTGGGTTCTCCGCAGCCCAGTAGACACAATTGTGTCTGTTAATTGTGCCATTAAGCTTAAAACATGCCTCATCTGACCATCAGATGTTGTCTAGCATTGTGTCCTCTTCGTCAAGTTTAGCTAAGAACTCTTCGCAAAATTGAAGACGGCGGTCGTCATCTCCATCATGAAGGGCATGCAGTAAGCGTGGAATGTAAGGTTTCCATTTTTTCTGGTGAAGGATACGGATAACACTTGATTGGCTCACTTCCAACTCTGCAGATAAACGGCGAGTTGACTTTTACGGACTTTGTTCCAGTCTCCTGATGGCTTCTTCAGCCTTAGCTACATTCGTTGCCATTTTCGGACGACCGGACTTCTTTGCAGTGGCTACCGACCCTGTTGCTTCAAATTTCTCGACAATCAATCGTATGTTTCTTCCCTGGGGTGGGTTAATATCAAATTCCTGTGCCAAACGGCGTGCCGCCATCGTTGGTTGTTCATTACATTTGTAGTAATGTTTCACGGCCGCAATGCGTTGATTCATTGAAAGGTAATTCATGGTTCAATTTGGTGCAAATTCAGTAACTTTCCAAACTCTCAGCAATAACCTGCAAAACAAAAACAAAAATAAATAACTAAAAATTAATAATCTGCAAGACAATTATTAACATGACGACTTCCCAGAAAGAATCTGACAGCCGAAAAAACAGAAATCGGGCGCTACTTTTGACTCACCCTGTATATATACAGGGTGTCCCAGAATTAACTATTTCAATGAAATCGGACAAATTTTTTAAAAACACACTTTTATTTATGTTTATCATGTTTAATATGTGTTAAAAATGTATAAATTTCTAAATTTTTTTCATAATTTTTTCATTATCTGGTCCAATGAAAGACCGTCTGAAGTCATAGAATGGCAGAGAGACTCTCCAAAAGTTAACTTGTGGCTTGGAATGACCAAATCCAAAATTTATGGCCCATTCTTCTTTGTGGAAGCAACTGTAACAGGTACCGTCTACCTTGATATGCTTCAGCAGTTTCTCGAACCACAGCTTCTTGATGATGGCATTCTTGATAATGTTGTGTTTCAACAAGATGGTGCACGTTAACTTTTGGAGAGTCTCTCTGCCATTCTATGACTTCAGACGCTTTCATTGGACCAGATAATGAAAAAATTATGAAAATAAAATTATGAAAAAAATTTAGAAATTTATATATTTTTAACACATATTAAACATGATAAACATAAATAAAAGTGTTTTTAAAAAATTTGTCCGATTTCATTGAAATAGATAGTTAATTCTGGGACACCCTGTATTTTTTTTTTTATTTTTTTTTTCAGATTTACCGCCGATTCGTACCTAAAGAGGTGGTACATATCTCGGCGAGGCAGTGAGTGGGTGATGTTACTGTGCTGGGGGTGGTAGACCAAGGGAATGAGTAAGGGTCAGTCAATGGATAGTAGGTAGGAGGGGTACGGTTTCAGATGCGATGGAGCAGATGGGAGTGAGTAGGGAAGAGGAGAACCATTTCCGCTGAAAAGTGGGGGCCGTCGGCAAGTATGGATCGTAGGCAGTTGGGTATGGGGTTTTCGGCCGAGAGAGGGAAACACCTGCGATGGAGAGCGGACAGCTTTGAGCATTCCACCAGGTGTAAGACAGTGATAGGGGTATGGCAGGTAGGGCAAAGCGGGGCTGACGAGTTCACCATAAGGTGTCCGTGGGTGATGCGGGTGTGACCTATGTGGAGACGGGCTAGGATTACTTCTTTAAGTGCACTATTGTGGTTTTCGGGGAATCCATTAGTTGATGAAGGGGGATGGGTAAAGGTGTAGGCGCTAGGAGGTTGGAGTGTGAAGGGAGATCTGGAGTTCGCGAAATTGGAGGCTGGGTCGGGAACATGGCTGGCTATCTACCATTCACCAGGGAAGGAATCGGTCAGCCTGTCGAACCCCGCGGAGGTTGCGGGGTCGAGTCGGCCGAGCGAGACCGGAAGCGTGGATCATGGCAGACAGAGGAACATCGTGGGCTGAGCGGGTCAGAAATACCTTGACGGGCTTCTATGGTCGGGCCAGGGGGGGGGCCCGTTAACCCCTAAAGCGTCGCGCTACCCGCCTGTCCAGGGTCTCACAGCGGACCTAGGCGGTGACAGGGGGTACCAAAAAGCCGGGCGGGAGGAAGGGAGGACGTACTCAGGGTAGTTGATACGGAGGGGGCCGGGTATGTTAGGGGGGTAGGTACTATGGGGGTGGAAAGAGGTGAATCAGAGTGGTCTCGTGGAGGGGTGGAGAATATGGCACCAAGAGGCAAGGGCAGATCCATGAGACTCGTGGGCGTGGGCGCAGCCGAGCTTCCATCGGTCACACCGTGCAGCCACGCCAGAGCCGCATCCACTGGATCCACAGGGCTGAGTCTCGTCGTACGGGGCGGGTCGTGGATTTCGGCCACTACTGTCAGAGTCTGTGGGGGTAGAGTGGTGGGACTTCTGCGATGGGAAGAGATGGACATAGTAGACGTGGTGGGTGGTGTAAGGGTCCGAGCCGTTTTCTTGGTCCTAGGGGAAGAGGGAGAGAGACGTTGGAAGGCCGGAGGGTCTGGTGACACGCTCCGGCGTCTCCACCTCAACAGCTTGCTCCGGGCGGCAGATTCGGGCGTGTACAGGGAAGGCAGGGTTTGAGGTGGCTGGGACCTGGGTGCCCTGGTCCAAGACTCCTGGGGGATTCGTGGCAGGTGAGGTGCGGGAAGAAGAGGAACAGTGGGGGGACAGGGGACCGTCGGGTCCTGCGAGGAGTTGCATTGTGGGGAACAGGGGGCAGTGGCTGGGGGGGGTTTCGGTGGCAGGCCAGGGCGGCGTGCTGAGATGACAGAGCCGAGAGCAGCGGCATAGGACACCCCCGGTTTCACCTCCCGACTCCGCACCCTGTCTCGTGCCTCACGGGGGCTAAGGAAGTCCGACACTTGCAGGCCGCGGACCTCCTTCTCGAACTTGTAGAAAAGGCATTTGCGGGATGAAGAGGGGTGTGCGCCTTCACAGTTGGAGCATTTGGGTGTATTGGGGCACCTGTCAGGGTGAGCAAGTCGTCCACAGTGCACACACAATTGATGCGGCTGTCGACAAACGGAGCTGACGTGTCCGAATTTATTGCATTTGAAGCAACGGGTCGGGTCTGGGACGTATGGGCGGATAGAAAACTCGCATGAGGCGCGGTCTCCCATACCCCATACAATACGGCCAGGGGGGATTAGTGTGTTAAAAGTAAGGAGCAGACATGGGGTGGGGGAGGGGGTGCCTCCCTGTCAGGATGTGAAACGATAGATCTTAGTAACTCCTTGGGGTGCGAGGTCCTCCAGGAGCTCGTTCACTGCGACCGACAGTAGGCGGGTGGCGTAAATAGTGCCCTGACTCTGGTTCAGGCGAGGGTGTGGGGAAACGGACACCGAGCATCCAAGGACCTCAGTGATGGAGAGTAGGGCTTTCGTCTCTGCGGATGAGCGTGATTTTACGAGGAGGGAGCCATCCCTCTGTGGGTGTACGTCATAGCGGCTGGAGTTGCTGTGGGTTCGGATCACCTGGAACGTCCATTCAGAGTTGTTCGGGAGGGACCCAGATGTAGGCCAAATCACCAGGAATTTGTGGATACTTGGGAGAGGGAGGCTGTAGAATCGAAATGTACTGGGATATTCAACGGTCAGTAGGATGGCCGTGAATGCCGGCTCCCCCGTCCGCCGCGAGGCTCTCTCCGCGGGGAGGTGGGCTGACGGCGGGTGAGGGGGGCATATGGGGAGAGCAAGAAGCCGGGTTGTGGGGGCAAGTCCTCGGTGGAACTTGACTTGCCCGAAGGTGGCTGAAGTGGGCTGGGGCGAGAACCCTGCTCCAGAGAGTGTAGGTCCAAGGGCGTAGTCGAGGGACGGACTGGGGTCGGCAACGGAAAAGGAGAGTGCAAGCGTTCCGCTTCCACAGGGGGGTCAACCCCATTAGGTTGCGGTCTTCCAGTGGTAAAGGACTCGAGGGCCTGGTTGCCCACCACCCGAGTGTTGAGAGAAGTCGTAGTCCGGGAATGAGAAGTAGTCGTAAGCCGGGGGGGGAGAAGTGTCCATAGCAAAACAAAAAAGAACTTTATCTCCCGCGCGCATCCAGCCACCACCGACTCCAACAAGGGAAAGGCGAAGTGTGGGCACACTTGGTCCCACCGCCGATAGATGTCACGCAGGGGAGATACACCCGCACCCAGTCCCTGTGCCTGAAAGGCGGCCACTCTCATCCAACGCGCGGTGAAAAGTGGCAGGGACAGGGTTTGGGTTTGGTTAGAAAGCGACAAGGGTGCAGGGCAACCGCCTCCCACACCCAAGGGCCAAGGAGAGGGTCAAAATCAAGGTCCAAAGAACAACGCCAAAAAAACAGGGAGAAGCCAGAAAGAATGGGTTAAAGGAGAAAGAAAGAAAAAGAAGCAATCAGCCGGGTCCCCAAACGGGTCCAATGGTCCACGAGGGCAGAGAAAGCCCTTACACCGAAGAAAGGTGTATTCCCACATTCGCCACAGAGGGACGCCCTATAGCTCCGGACAAAGCAAAAGGACACCCTGTATATATACACAATAAACGGAGAAATAAAATTAAAAATTAAAAGATTGTGGGAGGGGCATACAAATTTGTAAGGAAAAACTATCGATTTTTAGCACAAGATGAAATGAATTAAAAAAAAAAAAAACTACCAATTTTTAGCACAAGATTAAATTAATTGTTTCCAACCAATGTTATAAAAAAAATAAAAAAACAAATTTATTCTGGAAATCTGCCCAGGTTTTAGCACTCTGCCCATCTTGTATATAAAAATAAATTGAAAAATAAAAGTTATTAGAGTGGCATACAAGTTTACCAAAGATTTAGCGTTCTACCCTTCTTATCTAAATCTGTTCTGAAGGAATTCAAAACAATAGGATCGAGCTGAAAAAGACCTTTGCTTATGTTGAAGTTATTTGTAAGTTGGATAATGGCAGACTCAAGAATATTTCTATTAACAATGTTGCTAGAGTGAAATAAAACTGAAGCATTACTCCAATCAATACAGTGGGATAACTCTGACAAATGGACAAAACGGGCACTGGATGACTGTCCTGTTCTAACGGAATATTGATGCTATTTTATACGTGTGCAAATCCTAATGATGATAATAATAATAATAGTACCTAGTAAGGTAGTAATCTTTATTTAGGCAGAAACATTGTACTATAAATTCAATCATGCCTATTGGCAGTTTTTCACATCTGAGCATTTACACACACAGAGACAACAATTTTCAGCTTCTACATCCACTCCAACACAACAGGAGTGAAACCAGACCTCACATTTTTTGCACCTGACCCAGAGAACAAGTGGATCCCTAATTCCCTATTAATTTCCCTGGGTGGATCCTCCTTAAAGCACACTTTGCACAGAACACTGTCAATGTCTGCATTACACTTTTGTTATTTTTTCCTGTTTTCTATATCACCAACTTTCTCATATTTCCTTTTGGCACTACATTTCCTATTGAAACAACTTAATCTGTGTACTTCTCTGGGCCTTCCTCTTCTCTTAATCACTGGCAGCTGCATCCCTCTCAGTACATTTATATCCTGTGGTTCATCAGTCTCAGCACTGGTTGATAACATACTTTGCTCAAGTGACTCATTCACTACATGAGCTGTCACAGCTGGTTCATTTACCTCAGTAGTATCTGAGACAACTTCCTCATTTCCAGTTTCTAATAGTACCCTAATGTCCTCATGTGACAATTCAGTGCCACCTTCCCAACTGGTAAGGATGTGTTTGAGTAATCCAAGTCTCTAATTGAACTGGTTTGTTCCAATCTCTGATCTCCAATATAATTCTGGAAAGTCTGATTGGTACTGTATCTGTATGTGTGTCTCTGATTCCATCATTCCCTCTTGATAGTAGTTGTTATTTTCCTGGGTTTTGTAGCTGATACCAAGTTCACACATCCACATTCGACTGTACAGTGAAAATAACACCTGAACTTACAATCATCATACAGTGATAATAGATTCTGACACTAAAATTATCATACTGTGAAAATTGCTGTATGGTAATTATTCAAGAAAAGGCATGGTTTTTGTGGCAAGATGTGAGGAAGAAAGTCACTGGTAAATGTGAGAGCACTGGTGGTGAAACTTTCAGTGTGAGTCAGGGGTGGTTTGACCCCAGTTAGGGGTGGTTTAAGGAAATAAAAGTACAGCACAGGTATGTTTATTCTTTTATTGATGTTTATTTGTGTTTTATACTTGCTTTTATGTATCGTATGGGAATGTATCCAAACAGCTTGCCTTCTGTAAATGGCCACCGGAATGCATCCCTCCATAAAACATGCATTTATATGGGAAAAAATTATTTGTTATTCACAAAATTTTTTGCTCTTCATAATGAGTCTGAGGAACACAGCTCTTGTGAAAACTGGGGTATACCTGTATTTGTGATTTTTCTGAAAACTACCCCTTCATTTCACAAAATGAAGCTCAGGATTTTCATTGGAACAATGCTCTGGCAACCATTCATTCATTTGTAGCTCATTAGTCAGAGAACAAAATGATGGAGCATATCAGTTTTGTTGTCATATAAGACTGTTTAAAACATGACACTGTAGTTGTGCATTTATTTCAAAGCAAACTATGTAGCTTCCTTTCTGCTAAGTTTGCGTATGTATGGTAACTAAAATTTACTATTTTTCTGATGGTGCTGCCTCTCAGTATAAAAAAAACAGGAAAAATTTCATTAACCTATGCTATTACAAAGATTTTGGTATGGATGCCAAGTGGCACTTCTTTGCAACATCACATGGCAAAGTACTGTACCTGTGATGGGATTTGGGGAACAGTTAAAAGACAAGCACAAAAGGCAAACTTACAAAACCTTGATGAGCAACAGATCATGACACTGAGGCAACTTTACAACTGGGCTGTAGTAAATATTCCCTCTGTCACCTTCAAGTACTGTATTGCCAATGACCACAGCAAAGATAAGATGATGCTTGAAGAGAAGTTCAAGAAAGTTTGAACACTTCCAGGTACTCAAAAAATACATTCTGTACAGTCCTGTCTCAAAAGCAAAACTTCAGACAAAAGTATTTTCAGAGGCAAGCAACTACAACATTGAATATATAACACTGCAGCAATATGAAGAGTAACAGGTGGAAGACATTACAGGTTTTGTAATTTGTTAATATGATGAAAAGTGGTGGCTTGCATGTGTGTTGAAAGTCAATGACAGTGAAGCTCAAGTAACATTTTTGCATCCCTCTGGACCAGTGGTCGGGGAACAGGGGTAAATTACCCAAATGGGCTAAATTTAAAACTTTTGGGGGTAATGCGTGCGGTATGAGACACACTTTGTGCTGATATTTTTTTTGTATATTTTTATTTTATTTTGTTACATAAATGTGGCACTATTCTAAATTTTAGAATATTATGAATTTACGTCCTGATTACGTCCTCAAATATATTTTGGGGTAATACCCAAAAAAGTTCGCTGACCACTGCTCTGGACCTAGTAAATCTTTTATGTTTCCTGCACTACCAGACATTTTGGGGGTTCCAGCTTCAAAAGTGCTAACAAAAGTAAACCCCAAAACTGCAACAGGTCACACATATGTCATCAGTGAAAAGGAATCACACTGTGCTACTGAAAAATTAGAAACCAGGCTTTGCAGATTGTAAATAATTATCTATACAGGTAATAGTCCTATTTTTAATTTTAATACTTTTAATGACTAAAATTATCAAGGATTTATTTCTCTTCAGTTTTATATTCATGTTCTATTAACTATATATATTCATGTTCTATTAATAATAATTAGGCAAAAAAAATAGTCTATAGCCTCTATACCACAGGCCCTTTTTACATTACATTTGGAAAACATGAAGCCACTGGGGCCTATCGAGGTTATCCAGGTCATGAGCTAATAAAAAATAAAATCCTGCAAAACATCAATCTCAAGTCAGCTAACTAATGTACAATTTACTACTATCAAAGTAGCCTATAAACTTAAGCTAAGAATATACAGTATTTACAATCTACAAACTCTCTCTCATTCATGAAAGTCTAAATTTTTCTCAAAATTAACAATTGAGCTACTGTTTACCACATCATATGGCAAGTCATTCCAAAAATCTACTACCAATACTGAACCAATTGTGCCCACCTTGACAAGAACTGGCAGAATGTGTCAAAAACATCACCTCCCACCAAACAGCCTGAGAAGGATTCAAACCCTTCAATATAATAGTATCTCTAGGCAGGGTTCTCACCTGTTGAACTCCTTGCCTCAGTACCTTAGAGATATAAGTGCAGTCCCAGTAGATACTTTTAAAAAACATTTGAACATGTTTTTAGCCAACATACCCAACCAACCCACAGTGCCAGGGTATTCCTCTGCCAGACCAGCCCTCACAAATTCAATAGTAAACCAAATTGTATGGCAGGAGCAAGAGAAAAGAAGGGTGGTGACATCATGACCCCGCCTCAGGAGGTGCTGAGTGGACTTTGTGGGAGCAGCGCACCCTTGAGGCAGAAGCACTTCAAGGTAAATTCAAGGTAAACTCTGACTTAAAAAGGTATTTTCTTAGATGAAGTCTACGAGGCTGTTTTCTAATTTTCTCATTATGTCCACAAGTTATCCCATCAGCCTCTAGTGAGAAAAAGTCATTCATCTAAACTGTTCAAACCTGAAAAATATTTGGGCAATATCCCATTTTGGCATCCCAAATTATTCACCCAACCAAAAATAAAAGGCACTCAAACACTTTCAAATTACTTGTTTATGTTAATTAGGTTAATTGACTGCCAGGTTAGGTGAACTGTACACCATTGATGATTGATTACGTTAAGTCTTGATATTTTCATTAAATGAAAATGTAATGACTTAACCTAACCAATCATCAAGAACGTACAGCTGACCTAACTGGTTGGTTGAATAATTTGGGACACCAAAATAGGATGGTTGCGCACTATAGTCAAGTTTAATTGGACCTTGAGTTTTGGACAAACAAGCAAACAAACACATGCAATGATGAAAAGAATGTGGAAGATTTGAGTGGACTTGACTTTACATGTAATGTAATGAGAGATAAATGATATGCAAGTGATAACCTTGATAAGCCTGAGTGGCTTCATGTTTTCCAAATGAAATGTAAAGTAGTGTAATGTAATTTAAATCAGCTGGACAAAAAGAAAACGGCTTAAATTAGATAAGGAACATTATCTTAATGGACAAGGTATCCAACAAAATGATTTATTTTGTTGGATACCTTGCATGCTACCTGTTTTGCCTCAAGTATTCAGACCCTCAGAAAAGGTTGCATGCCTTCCTCATTGCAGCAGCCCAGCTCTACCCACCACACTAATTGTGGAAATGTACATACAGCTTTTGTTGGGTTAGGTTATGTTATATTGTCTCAAAACAGTTGGCATTATAGAAGCTATCGATGTATAATTTATGAAAATTGGAGAGATGGGAGCTTATTAGAAAAAATTTTGTCCAGCATTCTGCGGGACAAAATCTGGCAACCCTAGTTACGGATGAGCTTGGTTGCCCCACAATGCACACCTTCAAGCATATCAATATCATTTCTAAGGTGAGGGGACCAAGCTTGAATGCAGTATTCTAAGTGAGGCCTAACATAAGAATTATACAAGTCACAGACAACTTCCTCACTCTTGTAACTAACATTCCTCTCAATAATACCTAACATTTTATTTGTTTTATTTCTAGCCTCTAAGGACTGCTTAGAAAATTTGAGATCACTACTAACTCAGGTTTCATACACAGGTGCAAGAATAAAGTTTCCTGATAATCCCCCGATATTTCAGATCTGATCCCCTCATATATAAATATATATAAAAATTGCATAAAAGGTCTAAAAAAATTCACATTTCATATAACACAATTAAAACCCAATTTTTATTCTAACTACTCTTAAAAAATGTATGCAAAAATCACATGGCAAGATGAAAAAATTACTAGATCACAAAATGCATGAGTTTTATATAATGTAAAACAAATAGTGCTTGTTTTTAGTAAATTATTTGGTTAATATTTGGCTGGACACAGGGGCTAATGAGAAATGAGAGGTTGTGTTTCACTGGCACTATTTTTCATGCTCTTTACAATGGTACTAATAATTTTTTGTGCTAGTATGCAGTTATAAAATTCATTTAATATATAATTTTTACATGGAGACTGTGTGTATGTATGTTAGTGCTCCATGTGTTTGTATGTACGGTAATGCGTTTCATGGACATATCACTTGTTTTCAGATTGTCACACGGCTGGATTGGGCCAATTAGACACTTTTTGCAATGTGTGCCATAGGAATTTCCTTTGCTTCACACAGTTTGAGGACAATGGCTGAAGCTAGTGAAAGTTTTGAATGTGACAGTTGCGAGATTGAGTATTACCGCGCCATTTCTATATATTTTGAAAATAATGAAGCAGCAGTGGATTGTTTTAAACGCCATGGAGTTATTTAGGTTAACTAGTTTTTTTATCAGAATTACATTTTCCTGGTGTAGTTTTCTCTGCTTTGTTGGAATTTGACACACATTTCTTGTGCAAATGAGTATAAACACTCCGTATTTTGGAATTGAAAAAATAGTTTATATTCATTTGCACAAGAAATGGGTATCAGATTCAAACAAAGCAGAGAAAACTACACTAGAAAAATGTAATTTTGATAAAAAAATGTAGTCCCTGTGTCCAGCCAAATATTTACCAATTATTTTATATTAATATTTTAAATTAATTTAGGTCAATATTCGTCTTTTAACCCACTCACACATGGTTAAAACAGTATAATATATTGAATTGCCATTCAAAACTGACTAAGAAAATATATATCTTATGTTGTGCAAATTTGTTGAACTGTACTTTTTTTTTAAAAAAAATATTTCCTATTTTGGCTATAATGTACTTTTTTCATAAAATATTTTTCCTGATTGGGCTATTTTTTCGCTACTCTGCGACTTAATTAGTTGATTGGGTTTTGTTCTGGCTATTTTTTTTTTTTTCAAATTAGATTCAGTTTAGTGGTGTTTGTGATGGAATTATGATGTGCCATTCATGTGATTTTGACTTTGAGAACTTGATTCGTCATGTGCCCTAGATGAAGACAAAGGATTAGATGTTTTTATCAAATACGGCATTATTCTCTCATCCTTAACTTGCCTGAAATGTGACAGTGAGTGCCTAATACGAAAAGATCAGAAGATATTTAGGTGAAATAACCAATATTAACCTGTTAGGGTAATTGAATACCCGGTTAGGTCAACTGAAGGCCTGGTTAGGTTAATTGAATGCCCAGTTAAGTCACCTATACACCCTTGATGATTGGTTAGGTTGTCATGATATTTTTGTTAGTTTAAATGAAAATGATGAAAGCAAACTTTTCTGGTTAATTTTGAGGTGTTTTGTACGAAATGGCCATTCGTTTCTTGTGCAAATGCGGTTTTCAAGATGATGATATCTCAAAAACTATGCATTTGCACAGGAAATGGATGACAGATTCATGCAAAACACCTCAAAATTGACCAGAAAAGTTTATTCTCATCATAAAAACAGACTGGGTGTAAAAACAAATAATTACCTTAATTTAGTTAAATTTTTCATTTTTCTACCAAAATGTATGACTTTGCATTTTTTAACATTGAATTCCATCTGCCATTTGTTAGCCCAAGCAACTAATCTATCAATATCTTTTTGTAGTTTATAAGAATTTTCTATATATTTATAACTGGGGGCAACTACTTTTGTATCATCTGCAAATTTAGAGATTTTACTACGAACTCCCTTCTCTAAGTCAAATTTAGGTACATTATATACCTGAATTTGCAAACATTAAGGTATTATTCTACTATTACACCCGTCTAACGTCCAGCAATTATTATATGTTCATTAAGTAGATTTTTTTAATTCTAAGACACTTTCCTTCTATAGCGTTTCTGTCGCAAATGCTTCATTTTCGAGATATAAACATTTTTTTGGTGTGTATCTAGTGTGTGTTTGTACGTTCGTTTGTGTGTTAGTACGTTCGTTTGTGTGTTCGTATGTTCGTTTGTGTGTTCGTTACATGTCTGCTCAATCACTGCGCTCCATCCATTTTGAATTTGAATTACTTTCCTACTGGAATGGAACACTCATTCCACTCATTCAAAAGTACATTACGCCTGGCTCTGTGATTTATAGTGATTCCTGGGCTGCCTACAAGACTAAATGATTTAGGTTAGGTTAGGATAGGTTAGGTCAGGTCAATTTTGAAGGTGAAATTTATGTTTTTCCTATGGTTTTTGATGTTTTAAACGAATCTGACCTTCAAAACCGTCGGAAATGACTCGTTTTTGATTGCCGGCTGGGGGGAGGAGGGTTATCTCAAAAATGAGTCATTTCCGACGGTTTTGAAGGTCAGATTCGTTCAAAAGCGAGGATACCTATAATTTGAGAATACTTTATTATAAGGTTAATATGAGTTTTATCGTACTCAGAATATCAAAAGCAAATATAATTATAAAATATTAAAGCATAATTTTCTCATCATTTTCATATGTCACTATGCTCGCAGATGCATACTTAACAAATTATGTACATTTGAATATTATGACATTTTTGCATTTTTTTCCCACCCTTCCAATATTTGATTGGTGACATCATGAGAACATGATATATGAGCTACACTTTTTAAATTGTTAGCCTTTTAAGTTCCTAGTCTACTTCTGTTAGTTTTTCATAGATGTTTGTCGCGATGACATGTGAATGGTGCGAATATTATTTTGAGAATTTAATATACGAAGTGCATTCTAATGACTCCCGAGCAATAGAAATATTTACAAAACACAATATTTTACCATCGACCCGTAAGTGCGAATTGTGCGGAAACGAGTGCTCATTATTAGAATCTTGCCATAGATTTAAGTGCAACGCGTATTCAAAAATTGCGAAAACTAAAAGACGCCGGCCTTGTGGATTTACCGTGTCTCAATTCAAACAAACCTGGCTCGATAACGTTCGTCTTTCACCAAATGTTATTCTTAGATTCATAAATGTGTTTTTAAGACAGATCTTTTCCCAGGAGTATTGCGAGGTTCATTTGCGGCTAGGGTTAGGTTAGGTAAGGTTAGGTTAGGTTAATTAATACCAAAATACATTTTCCTAGTAATATTTGATGTGTTTTCGATAGGAGACATTCTATGACAATTTAACATATAAATTCGTATTCAGGACACCTTGAAACCTCAGGGAAACTGATAAAAATCAAGGAAATATAATAATTATTTTTTATGGAAAAAAAAAAATTTAGACGTAAAAAGCAGCCATTATAGGCCATTGACCGAGTATTTAGCTCTTAACACTGTTAAAATTTTAACGAACCTCGCCCTCTCCAGTTTTATGGGGAGACATCTCATGGCAAAATTAGGAAACATAGGTCAAATCAGCCAATTAAATCTGGTTTTTGTTTCACGTGACCTTATCCAACCAATCAGAGACGTACATTTTGAATCTCTCATAATGCATACTCATTCAAGAATGCTTTTTCAGTCTGGTTTTCATTATGGTTTGCGGAGGTTATGATTTGGATTACTATCAATTAATACCTACCCACCTCAAACTGTGGCAAAACTTATTGTACGTTGGGTTATTCTTGACAAAGCTAGATGCACAGCTCTATTTAGCATTGGCTTCCGAAAGTACAGTTAATTGGAGGAGTTTTTGCTTTGACGTCTGTGAGCATTGGCTAGGGCAGCCTAGGCCAACGAGTTCAAATTTGTGGGCCTGGCAAAATCATCTATTTATTCCTGTTGGTCGCCGCTCATTTGTATAAACACCCCAACGCTGCTATTGAAGGTTAGAAATTGCAAAAAAATGCAGGTTAGGTTAGGTTAAGTTAGGTTGTTGTTAGATTGTTAAGTTAGGTTGTTGTTAGATTGTTAAGTTAGGTTGTGTTAGATTGTTAAGTTAGGTTGTTGTTAGATATTATTAGGTTGTTGTTAGATTATTAAGTTAGGTTGTTGTTAGATTGTTAAGTTAGGTTGTTGTTAGATTGTTAAGTTAGGTTGTTGTTAGATTGTTAAGTTAGGTTGTTGTTAGATTGTTAAGTTAGGTTGTTGTTAGATTGTTAGGTTAGGTTGTTGTTAGGTCTGAACCAACACACATTTTTCTGGTGTTTTTTGGTGTAATTTGCTCAAATCTGAACTTCGTTTCTTTGGGAAATGAGCCATTTTTGAGAAATTTTCAATTTTAAAATTTCTCAAAAACGCCTCATTTCCCAAAGAAACGAAGTTCAGATTTGAACAAACCACACCAAAAAACACCAGAAAAATATGTTTTGGTTCAGAAAGGAGAAAAAGCACTAAAACGAATAATTACCCAAATCATATCAAATACTACTAGAAAAATGTATTTTGGTGTGTAAAATGACTGAGTTACTTAAAACACATAATTACCTATTATAAATGTAGTTTGTAATTTACATTTTTTGTCATGTAATTTGTTCAAATTATTTTTCAAAGTAATTTTGCCCAGCTCTGACTTAGGGGCTCATTAAAATTGCGGGGATATAATGGAAAAGTACCAAAAATATCAAAACTTAACCTAACCATTCATCAAGGGCATACAGTTGACCTAACCAGGCATTTAATAACTTTCCCATAGGTTTAATGAAAATATCACAACTTAACCTTACCAACTAGTTAGGTTAATTACCTCTTATTACAAAGCTCATCAGCACAAAAAATTATTTATAATGTTCTAACAATATATAACTAATTAAATAATCATGACTTTCAATTCTGCATATATAAAAGCATGACTACTGACTTCTGTGGTTTGTAAACAACCCTCCCAATTGCGTTCATTGGTAATTTTTGTCTTTTTCTTTTTGTTTTTTCCCTTCTACTCCAGTTGAAGAGACTCTTACTTCTGGTATTAAACTTTAACCCTACGGAATTTTTAGGTACAGCCTCATACTAAGGCGTACAATAGAGGTGCTGTATCGTATTATCTCCCTTACAATTTCTCCAGATGTTATACTTATGGGCAGTTGGTCAAGGAACTCCACTGTAGATTTCTTTACTGCCCCTGTCACCCCCACCACTATTGGGATGATCTCAGGTTCTACATTCCATTCTCCGTATTTCATGTTTGAGTTTCTGGTATTTTAAGACCTCTTCCCTTTCATAGTTAGCCACAGCACAGTCCGCTGGGACTCCTACTTCCACCAAGAGGCATTTGTTACCCTCCTTCTCTCTCACTACTATGTCTGGCCTGCATCCTGATACCCTGATGTCAGTTGGTATCTCGTGATCATACAGGAGCAGCACTTTATCATTGTCTTCTATTCCTTGTGGAATATGTTCCCAATGCTTTTCTGTTTCTAGCCTTATTTCATATTTCTTACACAGATTGAAGTGGATTAGCTTGCAGACTGCATTGTGTCCGTTTGTGTAGTTTCCTCTGTGTAGGAATATTTCGCATCCAGGTAGTATGTGACTCTCAGTCTCTGGGCTCTTTGAGCACAGTCTGCACATCTCAGTTTCATTTCTACCAGGCGTTCTACCCTCAATATTTCTTTTGAACCAGTTTGTCCGTAGTGCCTGGTCTTGTGCTGCCACCACCAGCCGTTCATCTTCTGGTCTCAGTGCCCCTCTTACCAGGAACTCCACAGTTTTATCCCTTTCTATGTATGCTCTGTTTTGCATTTCCTCTTTGTATACTTTGCTGAATTTGTGCTCTTCCCAGTTCTCCTGATCTTTTCCTGTTGTACCTTCTTTTTATAGTGCTTAGCTTTTCCATGAGAGGTTTATTTGCAATGTCTTCAAGCTGTTCAGGACCTATGCCAGGGTCCAATCATTTGCCTTCTTTGAAAGTGATGTTTAAGGCTTTTCACATTCATGGTCATTGGTCTCTTACAAATCTGACTAGCCTTCCTTCTCCTTCCTTTATGTACTGTGCTAATCTTATTGTTGTGGCTTTGTGCACTTGATCTATTAGCTCAAGCCCTAATCCACCGACCCTCCTTAGCAGGTATAGCCTTGGTGTGCATTGGTTTTTACATACTGTATGATCTTATGCACATGGAGCAGGGTTGCCAGATCAATATTTTAAAAAGTAGCACAAAAGTTAGAAAAAGTAGCGGATTTTGGTAGAAAGTAGCCCAATAAAGAAATTTATTTTTGAAAACTTAGGAAATATAGAAAGCATGATTTTTATATCATAGTCAAAGTGATTCTTACCTTTAAAAGTTAAAATTCCAATGTATCGAGTATTTCTTTCTCTTCTTCACTCAATTCATTCTTGTATATACTTGAATTATAGTTCAGCATGGCCTTAGTTGGAGAAAAATTATAGCAACAAATATTTTGTTTTTCAAGCGTCATTTTCAGTCTCAATATTGAAGAAAGAAGATGCAGCCCCATCCTATTTCGTAGCTTAGTTTTGGTGGATGTTACCCTTACACACTTTACACAAAACTTTCGTATTATCATCTTTTATCTCTTTTACCCATTTTGAAAACTGAGGATCTCGCAGCCATGCTGTCTGAAACTTTTTATCATACTTTGACCACTTACTCATTGTAATTTTAAAGGGTATGATATCTGAATAATAAAAATTAAACAGTGGTCTTTCACTTAATTGAATTTAACAATTAACCATACATGTATACTTTTTATCTTTATTTTGCAAATTGTCAGATTTAAAACACTGAATAAACATCTGCAACAACACGTCACTGAAGCTAATTAACGCTGACTGATTCCTCATTCGCATTTCGCCGCGGGCGGCAGCCCCGGAGAGGCAGTTGTACCACATACTCAGAACAAAATTTTGTAAATATTAATTAGGATTTTTTGGAGACAAATAAAATTTCTAGATATTTTATAAAAGTGAATTTGCTCCAAATAAAATGACTAAATAATAATAGGAAATATTTGGTTCATATCTAGACTAGAGATTACTGAGCTGAAGAATAAGCATCTGGCAACTCTGCTCTGCCATGAGGCATCTAACTTTAAGCGAGGCTAAACATGTTACATACATGTAAACTATAAATTCGAGCTCAAGATATTTGCTATTCGCTAAATGTAATTAGATTAAACTTTAAACATAACATTTGAAATAATAAATTTTAAAATTATTTTGATAAATTTGGGAATGTATTATATTTCATTACAATAATATAGATGTCTGGAAATAGCTTAGATTCGAATAAAAACAATTTATTATTGGTAGCACTAGCATATTCTGTTTAATTTAGAAATTATTACTAATTTCCAAAAAATAATTTAAATATTGAAATGAAACCGAAAAGTAGCGGATTGTAGCCCAAACAATTTTTTAAGTAGCCCAAAAGGTAGCGAGTAGCCCAAAATTAAAAATAAGTAGCGTACTCTCTGAAAAGTAGCGTAATCCGCTACTTGTAGCCCAATCTGGCAACCCTGGGCCATGGAGCATACTTTCAAGTATTGCCATATAAATGCACATCTAGCAATATAAAAATTGTAAATTATTTTACTTTAGGTTTTTGATTGAAAATTATTACATTATGTAATAATGTTTTATAACAAAAAAATATATAACTGAAAAATATCTACCAAGACTTTTGGATAACTGACCCTAATAAGAAAAAGGTACTTTCCTGTTATCCCGGACCCCAGACTTCTTGCCAGATTCATACGCCATTTGCCAATTGCCAATTTCATTGGCAAATTTTTTTTTAAACGTTAAGTAACTAACCTAACCTAACTTAACCAGAGGTTAGGTTAGTTAACATTAAAAAAAGAAAAAAATTGGCAATGAAATTTGGCAATCTGGCAAATGGCGTCCGAATCTAGCAAAATGTCTGGGGTCCGGGATAACAGGAAAGTACCTAAAAAAATACAAAATAACGTGTCAGCCATCTTGCACACAGGTTATTTAGCTTGGCCAAATTTTATGTATTGTATGTATTCGACTACATAGTACATATATACTATTTTGACTGATTAAAAAAAATGGCGCGGGTGTCAGGCTAGGATTTTTCATATTGTGGTTTTTAGTTGTAATAACACATATTAAGGCGCATCTTGACTTGAGTATTTTTGTCCGAACAAACCGAACTAGCAAACAGCGCAGAGCAGAATTCGGCTAGTAAGTACGTGTCTCCGAGCCGAGCCGAGCACGCCAAACGTTTTCCATCGACTTGTCGATAAATAGTGCGCTCTCAAAAGGATTCAGTTGCTAGTTGGCGCGCAGTCAGGATGGGTGTTCGCGCTGTTCCAGCTATTCGGTGTGTTTTACTTTTATCATGGAGTGGGACAGAGAGAAATGTTTAACCTTACTTGATGAATATGAGAAGTAACCTGAGCTTTGGAATCCCCAACATGACTTATACTACAATAAAGCCAAGAAGCATGATTGCTGGGTTAGCATTGCACAAGTTATTGAATGTTCCCCGGGAGAAGCGGAGAAGAAAATAGAAAGCTTGCTTGTCAGCTTCAGGAGGGAAAAGGCGAAGGGAAAGAAAACCGTCAGGACTGGCAAAGGTAAGCTATTTTACAAATTAACTATCAAATGTCAAAATTGATGTATATGATGAAAAATAATAAATATAAACAAATAATATATTATATTATAAAACAAACTGTTTCAATAATCTTTTTTACAGGCACACAGGCAGTGTATGTGTCGAAATGGTTTGCCTTCAAGCGGATGGCGTTTCTGATGGACAGGGATGAACCCAGAGCTACATTGAATACCATGGAGGTAAGTAAATGAATACAAACATTTTGAAATATTTATTTACTTAATTAGAGAGAAGAAAATAAGTATGGGTATAAGGTACTGTATGGCCTATATTCTTTATTACATTTTCACATGACGTATTTACAAAATACAGATAAATGAAATATGATGTTACTGTTATCAGTTCCTCTTGTACTTTACTTTATCTGTCTTTGACACTTTCACATCCAATTTTTCGAAACGTACTGGGCAAAATCATTATGAATTTCTTTCGCCTTCATTGCTGTCTTCTGTGGTACGTTTCTGATGGGAAGGAAGGTGTTAGAAAATCTAGAAGAGGAAGAACCATTGTTGTCCCAAGGCGATATGATGACTAAGCTGATTGATGCAGCATTGCTTGTATATATTAAGTTAAGGTGTATATATATCCATCTCATAATTGTAAGGTTAGTGAAAAATTAACTTAATTTAGAGCTAGCATTTTTGAGCTCTTGTGGCATCATTGTTCGGTCACACTGTTGGCATCATTTTGAGGCGCTGCGCGTTCTTTCTACTCGTTTCTGGAAGGTCGTACGTAAAGGTGTGGTCTGATAGAGAGCTCTCTTGCAATTCAGTTTGGTTGTTTAGATACATGATTGTTGCATCGTGCAATAGTCCAGATTGCGTTGTTGTTGCAAGGTTCAGAAAGAAGACCACAAATAGTACCCTTTTTGTTTACTTTAAGTTCATGTAACTAAGGTCTAAGGTAGGCCCGCATCGAGTCAGCAATCCTGAGGTTACCCTGAGGTAGGACCTAATAGGATCTCAAATCTGTAAGTTTTAATTTAGCTTAACTTGGGCTTCAGATAGAACTGGCCCTTTAGAATTTGGCCGTTCACGGCTCAGCTGGGATTTGAACCCGACAAATAAATAAAAATAACATGGTCCTTCAGAACCGGATTCTACCCCAAGACTGAGTCAGTGACTATTTTTCGGCAAAGTTCTGATTGTGCAAATTGTAGCCCAAGTTAGGCCTAGACGGGTTGAGTATTATTGAATTAAGGTCCCAGGGTAGAAAGTTTGGTAGCCCAATTGCGAAACTTGGCCAGTCGTCGGTCGTTGTTTTGGCCTACATTTTACTGGTTTGGTTAATTTGGGTTATTATTGAATTAAGGTCCCAGGGTAAAAAGTTTGGTCGCCCAATTGCGAAACTTGGCCAGTCGTCTGTCGTTGTTTTGGCCTACATTTTACCGGTTTGGTTAATTTTGGGTTATTGAATTAAGGTACCAGGGTAGAAAGTTTGGTTGCCCAATTGCGAAACTTGGCCACTTGTCTGTCGTTGTTTTTGGCCTACATTTACCAGTTTGGTTAATTTGGTTTATTATTCGTAGGCGAAGGTTGCAGACCAGTGCGCCAGTTACTTGGGTGGAAAAATTGGTATTCCATACTGGTGTTGGTTAGTACCCCACCTAGCAATTCAGTTTATTTGAAAGTAAAATTTGCGTTTGATCAGTTTGGTTAAGTATTTCTGCCAATTCAGCTCATTTGGTATTGAACCCAAGGGTTGTTTACATTGAAGATGAGTGCATCTGAATTGAACAAATTTATAAAAAGGAGAAGCGCCTACAAAGGTCTAATTACAAAGGTCATTGCCACTATAGATTCTGCCATAGAGCAAGAGAATTTACGCTTAGTGACTGCGCAGCTTTCCATATTAGAAACTAAAAAGGTTGCTCTAAGTGAGGTAAATGTTAAAATTGAGGCTCTTATAGAAGAGGATGAAATAGAAAATAACATAATTTACTTTGAAGAGATTATTGATGATATAATTAACGTAGGCCTCCGAGCAAAAGAGTTTAGTAGCTCAGTACAGTTAGAGACCAGGTCTGATAATGAAGTTAAGGTTAACAGATCTGTAGTTCAATTACCGAGGCTTGTACTCAAAACATTTTCTGGGAGTATTCAGGAATGGCAAGGATGGGCAGACAGTTTTCAATCAGCAGTTCATTCTAGTCAAGTGTTAAGTGCCGTGGAGAAGTTTAATTATTTGCGGTCCCTCTTGGAAGGGGAGGCAGCAAAGACTATAGCAGGATTAGCATTAACAGAGGCTAATTATAATGTGGCTTGGGATATATTAAAGAAACGGTTTGGTAAGCCAGAGATCTTAATTAAAAGCCACCTCCGTGCACTTTTAGCTATACCTCCTCTTAATAATCCTAATAGTGTCAAGGAGTTACGGCAGTTATATGATGAATTTGAAATTAGAACTAGGTCCCTGGACAACTTGGGTGTAGGAATGGAAAAGTATGGTATAATGTTGGTTCCTACACTGGAGTCTAAATTGCCTAGCTCAATTTTGCTTGAATTAAGTAGGGGACACATGTGTACATCCCCCTTCAGCGGATGTTAAGTCTTTTAGGCACAGAATTAGCAAGACGAGAGGGAGTTGAGTTTGCACAATGGGATGGTAAACAAGGGGACAAAGGCAGGCACAGCACCAAAGTTTCCACAAAAAGGAATAGCCCAGGTACAGTGTCAGCTCTACATGCCTCCTCTGAGAATAAATTAAAGGGAATCAAGGAATGCATATTTTGCGAAGGCAACCACAAGTCATATAAATGTGAGGTGGCTGAGGCCTTACCCTTTGAGGAGAGAAAGGACAGGGTAACTAAGTCCACAGCATGTTTTAAGTGTTTTTTGAAAGGTCATAGAGCAAGGTTTTGTAAGTTTAAAATTTTGTGCAAAAAATGTCATGGTAGGCATCAGCCATTATTGTGTGAAAACACTCTTAGTAGGCCTACCCCAGAAGTAGAGACATCAGTGGCACATGCCACTGCTATGCAAGGGAGTAAAAGTAAAGGGGGATTATTGCAAACAACTACAGCCTTATTAATTGGGAATGAGGGAGAAGCTACTGTAAGAGTGTTGTTTGATAGTGGTAGCTTCTCCTTTTTATAAATTTGTTCAATTCAGATGCACTCATCTTCAATGCAAACAACAATTGGGCTCAATGCCAAATAAGCTGAATTGGCAGAAATACTTAACCGAACTGATCAAACGTAAATTTTACTTTCAAATAAACTGAATTGCTAGGTGGGGTACTAACCAACACCAGTATGGAATACCAATTTTTCCACCCAAGTAACTGGCGCACTGGTCTGCAACCTTCGCCTACGAATAATAAACCAAATTAACCAAACTGGTAAATGTAGGCCAAAAACAACGACAGACAAGTGGCCAAGTTTCGCAATTGGGCAAACAAACTTTCTACCCTGGGACCTTAATTCAATAATAACCCAAAATTAACCAAACCGGTAAAATGTAGGCCAAAACAACGACAGACGACTGGCCAAGTTTCGCAATTGGGCAACCAAACTTTCTACCCTGGGACCTTAATTCAATAATAACCCAAAATTAACCAAACCGGTAAAATGTAGGCCACAACAACGACAGACGACTGGCCAAGTTTCGCAATTGGGCAACCAAACTTTCTACCCTGGGACCTTAATTCAATAATAACCCAAAATTAACCAAACGGTAAAATGTAGGCCAAAACAACGACAGACGACTGGCCAAGTTTCGCAATTGGGCGACCAAACTTTCTACCCTGGGACCTTAATTCAATAATAACCCAAAATTAACCAAACCGGTAAAATGTAGGCCAAAACAACGACAGACGACTGGCCAAGTTTCGCAATTGGGCAACCAAACTTTCTACCCTGGGACCTTAATTCAATAATAATCCAAAATTAACCAAACCGGTAAAATGTAGGACAAAACAACGACAGACGACTGGCCAAGTTTCGCAATTGGGCGACCAAACTTTCTACCCTGGGACCTTAACTCAATAATACTCAACCCGTCTTGGCCTAACTTGGGTTACAATTTGCACAATCAGAACTTTGCCGAAAAATAGTCACTGACTCAGTCTTGGGGTAGAATCCGGTTCTGAAGGACCATGTTATTTTATTTATTTGTTTGGTTCAAAATCCCAGCTGAGCCGTGAACGGCCAAATTCTAAAGGGCCAGTTCTATCTGAAGCCCAAGTTAAGCTAAATTAAAACTTACGGATTTGAGATCCTATTAGCAGAGCTGGGCACTTGCGGTTTTTTTTGCGGTACTGCGGTACTACCGCACTACCAAACCGGTACCGCATAACGCAGTACCGCAAAGGATCGCTGAAAGTACAGGCTGTACTTTCAGCGATCCTTTGCGGTACTGCGTTATGCGGTACCGGTTTGGTAGTGCGGTAGTACCGCAGTACCGCAAAAAAAACCGCAAGTGCCCAGCTCTGCCTATTAGGTCCTACCTCAGGGTAACCTCAAGGTTGCTGACTCGATGCGGGCCTACCTTAGACCTTTGTTACATGAATTTAATATAAACAAAAGGGGTACTATTTATGGTCTTCTTTCTCAACCTTGCAACAACAATGCAACCTGGACTATTGCACGATGCAACAATCTTGTATCTACACAACCAAACTGAATTGCAAGAGAGCTCTCTAATCTCTATCAGACCACACCCTGTACGTACGACATCCCACAAACGAGTAGAAAAGACGCGCAGCGCCCCAAAATGATGCCACCAGCGTCCCAAACACTGATGCCACAAGAGCCCAAAAATGCTAGCTCTTATTAAGTGAATTTTTCACTAACCTTACAATTATGAGATGGATATATATACACCTTAACTTAATATATACAAGCAATGCTGCATCAATCAGCTTAGTCATCATATCGCCTTGGGACAACAATGGTTCTTCCTCTTCTAGATTTTTTAACAGTATGGAACTTATTATGAGCCCGTTTAACTAAAACATCCAGGAAAGGTAAACTATTATTTGTTTCGTTTTCACACGTGTACTTAATATTACTATGTTGTTTATTAAGATAATCAAGAAAAAGTTTTACGTGTGAAGGATGGTTAAATATTAAGAAAGTGTCATCCACGTATCTTCTGTAATATATGGGTTTAAAACTACTAGGACAACTTTTCAACCAAATTTCTTCGTAATGGCAAAGAAATGCATTTGCTAGTGTTGGGCTTAACGGGGAACCCATAGCTACCCCATCAATTTGGCTGTAAAGGTTGCTATTAAATAAGAAAAGATTATCAAAACACACTATTTCGAGAAGGTTTTTAGATTGAGTCTGAGTGAGGCCATTAATAAGAGTATTATCAGTAGTGAATAACTTATTTAGTATGATATTTAATGTTTCTTTTAGCGGGACATTAATAAACAATGACGAGACATCAAAACTGGCCATAGTAAGAGAATCGGCATGATTGATCTCTTTTATCTCTTTAGCGAAATCAAACGAGTTGTTAATAGAATAATCATTAAAGGTGAGTTTTGAAAGCAAGGGAACGAAGAATTTGGCTAAATTATAATTGAATGTACCACATGCCGAAAGAATAGGTCTTATGGGAAATTTGGCTTATGGACTTTAGGTAAACCATATAGAATTCCTAGATTAGAACCAGAAGCAAATAAAAAATTGTATGTATTGTCAGCAATAATATTACTATTTTTTAATTTACGCAAACACCTATTAAGTTTATCTTCGAGTTTTAGTAATTTAGACAGAACATTCTCTTTCACCCTTTTAAATTTAGACGTATCCGACAAAATTGTCTCCATTCTATTTATATAAACTGTTGAATCAATCAGCACTACTCCTTTACCCTTATCCGGTTTTGTAATGATGACAGAGTTATCCTTTTTCAAATTATTAAGAATTTTAAAATCTTGCTTATTAAAGAGGGGAGAAAACACCTTATGGGGTTTAAAATTATAAAAATTCTTAAAAGAGATGCTCTCCACTTGTTTTACCAAGTTATGAAACGAGAAATTTGGTCGGATCTCACAATTCTTAATATTCATGAGAAGCTTTTCAAAGCCAGAGAAAAATTTATAAAAATTTAGTTTATAATGAGGTAGATCAAAATTTAAGCCTAACGACAATATTTCTTTCTCTCTAATAATTAAAACTCTATTAGAGAAATTAAAAATAAAATTATATGGATTATTAAAAAACGACTGAGTGATTCCCAATTTTTCCAATTTGGCAGCATGTATCCTTTTATGTCTATTGACAATTTTATCACAGCAAGTTTGAAATTTAGTAACTAAACAATGATAACACTAGGCAACAAATTTCAACTTTTTTTTTGTTACAGACACGTGAACTACTGATTCCTACTAAAGCGCTGATGCTGATTTCAGATCTGATATCAAAATTTCTCTATCACGTCCAGATTTTGTGTAACCGAAAACCCCTATTTTTCATTTTTTTTCTCACCCGCTTCTATTACGAAAGCCGTCTAAGCTACTTTTCCGTGCCACGTTTTATGTTAAGCATACTTAAATAATTAGTGAACAGGGATGTCTTTCCTCCTTTATTCTGGCTTAAGACAGACAGCGGAATTCCGCTGGCGGAGTTACCACCCCTGCGCCCAACCATCCACCCAAAGCGCGTTAGTATTTTGTTGTTACTACTGAAAGGCAAATTCCTGTTCTTAAGTGAAACTTTGGTGTGTCCTCTTCCTTTGTCGCTTGTAGGATGACGAGCTCTCCTTCTGCAGGAACCAACAATAATCTCCCATCATATTTGGGTTGAAATTACCTTGGTATCTGTTTTCCATAACTGAGATCTGTTGGTGGAAGCGCTCACCATGCTCGTCACTTACAGCCCCAAGGTTGGCCGGGAAGAAGTCAAGATGAGAATGTAAAAAATGAATTTTCAAAGACATTCTGCATCCCATTATTTCATAAGATTTAAGCATGTTTTCTACGAGTTTACGGTGGTTTTCAGCTTTGTGGTTTCCAAGAAAATTTTTGACAACTTCAACGAAAGATGTCCATGCTCCTAGTTCATTCTCATTTAGGTTAGATGGAAACGATGAGTCGTGGATGACACTGCGGATCTGTGGTCCAGTGAAAACTCCAGCTTCTAGCTTAGCATCTGTCAATATTCCTTTGAATTTATCCTTTAAATATTGGAAACCACTACCTTGATGATCCATACCCTTCACGAAATTTTTCATAAGGCCAAGTTTAATGTGAAGTGGTGGAAGATGTACTTTCTGAGGGTCAATAAGTGCTGGGTGTTTCACATTGTATTTACCAACAACATGTTCAGTTCTAGATGGCCAATCATGTTTTTTGTAGTGGTTCTTGTCATCTCTGCTGTTCCATAGACACAAAAAGCACATATGCTTTGTGTAGCCCAACTGTAACCCAAGAAGTAATGATACAACTTTAAGGTCGCCACAAATATTCCATGTGTGGTCCTTATATTTGATGAGTCTTAGCAGCAGTTTCATCGATTCATAAGTCTCATTAAGGCCAGTGGCATGTGCTACAGGTATTGAAGGTTTTTCATTGCCGTTGTGCAGTAATACAGCTTTAAGGCTAGCTTTACTAGAGTCAATGAACAGTCTCCATTCTTTTGGATCATAGCGACAGCCAATCCCTTGCATCAGACCACTGATATCGTGGCAGAAACAAACGTTTTTTCCTGTAAGTAAAATGATGAAAACTGCAAATGGCGATGGCGGAAATGGGAAACTTTGGTGTTTGGTTGGAGAAGATTAAATTCTTGAAGTCTTGAACCAAGCAACTCTGCCTTTTCTTTTGGTAATTCCAAATCGCGCACTAAGTCATTTAACTCCGCTTGACTTAACAAATGTGGGGAAATATTTGCATCTGGAACATATATGCCATCTTTCCCTGTTTCTATATCACTAGCAGAATCTTCAGATGAACTGCTGTCTGTTATCGTTGCTGGTGGAACTGGTGGTGGATTTGTTTCATCATGTGGTACTGGTTTCATTGCTGATTCGCAGTTTGGGTACGTGATCTTTGATTTGTTTTTCTTTGTGAAACCAGCAATCTTTGTCAAACAAAAATAACAATCATTGAAGTGATTTTTCGGCTCACGCCAAACCATGGGGACTGAGAACGGCATAGCTTTTCTTTTACCATTCATCCAAGCTATTAACATTGCATTGCACTGTGCACAGCAAATATGTGGTGCCCAGTCCCTCTGTTGGTCTCCTAACTTACAGTCAAAATAACACTTGTAGGCAAGTTTAATCTTTGTTGTTATGTTTCTACGTTGTGGCTTAGGTGTATATTGTCCACAGACAAAGCAGAAGTTGTCTGGGTGATTTACACAAGCACGTCTATTTGATGCCATTTTGAATTACCATACAATATCTGAAAAAACGTAGAAAGTAATTATTACGATGTGCAAAATAAAAAGAAATACACACCGTAGTACAAAACAAATGCTATAAAAACACACAAGTCACCACAACCTGTCACTTGCTCATCAGCAGAGAGCTTCAACAACCGTTCTGCTTGACTGTCACGTAGCGACTGACCGTTGGGCCGTTGCCCGTTACTATGCTCTTGACTCAGTGTTGCCAACTCGGGATAAATTTTATTTATCAAAATTGTTCGAATTTGTATATAGTTGGCAAAAAAAATTGCTTTAACCTTGAAAAGCAAGTTTCATATTACTGGCATTAAGCCGATTAAAACCAAAATCTGGACGTGGTAGAAAATTTTACTAAAAGTGATTTGCATTTTACACAAAATCTAGACGTGATAGAAAAAATCTAATTATAGATTTGAAATCAGCATACCGAAATTAGCTAGGAGCACCTATTTGGTCTTCTGTAACAAAATCTTTGTTGCCTAGTGCACTAGGCAACAAATTTCAACTTTTTTTTTGTTACAGACACGTGAACTACTGATTCCTACTAAAGCGCTGATGCTGATTTCAGATCTGATATCAAAATTTCTCTATCACGTCCAGATTTTGTGTAACCGAAAACCCCTATTTTTCATTTTTTTTCTCACCCGCTTCTATTACGAAAGCCGTCTAAGCTACTTTTCCGTGCCACGTTTTATGTTAAGCATACTTAAATAATTAGTGAACAGGGATGTCTTTCCTCCTTTATTCTGGCTTAAGACAGACAGCGGAATTCCGCTGGCGGAGTTACCACCCCTGCGCCCAACCATCCACCCAAAGCGCGTTAGTATTTTGTTGTTACTACTGAAAGGCAAATTCCTGTTCTTAAGTGAAACTTTGGTGTGTCCTCTTCCTTTGTCGCTTGTAGGATGACGAGCTCTCCTTCTGCAGGAACCAACAATAATCTCCCATCATATTTGGGTTGAAATTACCTTGGTATCTGTTTTCCATAACTGAGATCTGTTGGTGGAAGCGCTCACCATGCTCGTCACTTACAGCCCCAAGGTTGGCCGGGAAGAAGTCAAGATGAGAATGTAAAAAATGAATTTTCAAAGACATTCTGCATCCCATTATTTCATAAGATTTAAGCATGTTTTCTACGAGTTTACGGTGGTTTTCAGCTTTGTGGTTTCCAAGAAAATTTTTGACAACTTCAACGAAAGATGTCCATGCTCCTAGTTCATTCTCATTTAGGTTAGATGGAAACGATGAGTCGTGGATGACACTGCGGATCTGTGGTCCAGTGAAAACTCCAGCTTCTAGCTTAGCATCTGTCAATATTCCTTTGAATTTATCCTTTAAATATTGGAAACCACTACCTTGATGATCCATACCCTTCACGAAATTTTTCATAAGGCCAAGTTTAATGTGAAGTGGTGGAAGATGTACTTTCTGAGGGTCAATAAGTGCTGGGTGTTTCACATTGTATTTACCAACAACATGTTCAGTTCTAGATGGCCAATCATGTTTTTTGTAGTGGTTCTTGTCATCTCTGCTGTTCCATAGACACAAAAAGCACATATGCTTTGTGTAGCCCAACTGTAACCCAAGAAGTAATGATACAACTTTAAGGTCGCCACAAATATTCCATGTGTGGTCCTTATATTTGATGAGTCTTAGCAGCAGTTTCATCGATTCATAAGTCTCATTAAGGCCAGTGGCATGTGCTACAGGTATTGAAGGTTTTTCATTGCCGTTGTGCAGTAATACAGCTTTAAGGCTAGCTTTACTAGAGTCAATGAACAGTCTCCATTCTTTTGGATCATAGCGACAGCCAATCCCTTGCATCAGACCACTGATATCGTGGCAGAAACAAACGTTTTCTTCCTGTAAGTAAAATGATGAAAACTGCAAATGGCGATGGCGGAAATGGGAAACTTTGGTGTTTGGTTGGAGAAGATTAAATTCTTGAAGTCTTGAACCAAGCAACTCTGCCTTTTCTTTTGGTAATTCCAAATCGCGCACTAAGTCATTTAACTCCGCTTGACTTAACAAATGTGGGGAAATATTTGCATCTGGAACATATATGCCATCTTTCCCTGTTTCTATATCACTAGCAGAATCTTCAGATGAACTGCTGTCTGTTATCGTTGCTGGTGGAACTGGTGGTGGATTTGTTTCATCATGTGGTACTGGTTTCATTGCTGATTCGCAGTTTGGGTACGTGATCTTTGATTTGTTTTTCTTTGTGAAACCAGCAATCTTTGTCAAACAAAAATAACAATCATTGAAGTGATTTTTCGGCTCACGCCAAACCATGGGGACTGAGAACGGCATAGCTTTTCTTTTACCATTCATCCAAGCTATTAACATTGCATTGCACTGTGCACAGCAAATATGTGGTGCCCAGTCCCTCTGTTGGTCTCCTAACTTACAGTCAAAATAACACTTGTAGGCAAGTTTAATCTTTGTTGTTATGTTTCTACGTTGTGGCTTAGGTGTATATTGTCCACAGACAAAGCAGAAGTTGTCTGGGTGATTTACACAAGCACGTCTATTTGATGCCATTTTGAATTACCATACAATATCTGAAAAAACGTAGAAAGTAATTATTACGATGTGCAAAATAAAAAGAAATACACACCGTAGTACAAAACAAATGCTATAAAAACACACAAGTCACCACAACCTGTCACTTGCTCATCAGCAGAGAGCTTCAACAACCGTTCTGCTTGACTGTCACGTAGCGACTGACCGTTGGGCCGTTGCCCGTTACTATGCTCTTGACTCAGTGTTGCCAACTCGGGATAAATTTTATTTATCAAAATTGTTCGAATTTGTATATAGTTGGCAAAAAAAATTGCTTTAACCTTGAAAAGCAAGTTTCATATTACTGGCATTAAGCCGATTAAAACCAAAATCTGGACGTGGTAGAAAATTTTACTAAAAGTGATTTGCATTTTACACAAAATCTAGACGTGATAGAAAAAATCTAATTATAGATTTGAAATCAGCATACCGAAATTAGCTAGGAGCACCTATTTGGTCTTCTGTAACAAAATCTTTGTTGCCTAGTGAATTATCATTGTTTAGTTACTAAATTTCAAACTTGCTGTGATAAAATTGTCAATAGACATAAAAGGATACATGCTGCCAAATTGGAAAAATTGGGAATCACTCAGTCGTTTTTTAATAATCCAGATAATTTTATTTTTAATTTCTCTAATAGAGTTTTAATTATTAGAGAGAAAGAAATATTGTCGTTAGGCTTAAATTTTGATCTACCTCATTATAAACTAAATTTTTATAAATTTTTCTCTGGCTTTGAAAATCTTCTCATGAATATAAGAATTGTGAGATCCGACCAAATTTCTCGTTTCATAACTTGGTAAAACAAGTGGAGAGCATCTCTTTTAAGAATTTTTATAATTTTAAACCCTATAAGGTGTTTTCTCCCCTCTTTAATAAGCAAGATTTTAAAATTCTTAATAATTTGAAAAAGGATAACTCTGTCATCATTACAAAACCGGATAAGGGTAAAGGAGTAGTGCTGATTGATTCAACAGTTTATATAAATAGAATGGAGACAATTTTGTCGGATACGTCTAAATTTAAAAGGGTAAAAGAGAATGTTCTGTCTAAATTACTAAAACTCGAAGATAAACTTAATAGGTGTTTGCGTAAATTAAAAAATAGTAATTTATTGCTGACAATACATACAATTTTTTATTTGCTTCTGGTTCTAATCCAGGAATTCTATATGGTTTACCTAAAGTCCATAAGCCAAATTTCCCACTAAGACCTATTCTTTCGGCATGTGGTACATTCAATTATAATTTAGCCAAATTCTTCGTTCCCTTGCTTTCAAAAACTCACCTTAATGATTATTCTATTAACAACTCGTTGATTTCGCTAAAGAGATAAAGAGATCAATCATGCGATTCTCTTACTATGGCCAGTTTTGATGTCTCGTCATTGTTTATTAATGTCCCGTTAAAAGAATTAAATATCATACTAAATAAGTTATTCATACTGATAATACTCTTATTAATGGCCTCACTCAGACTCAATTAAAAACCTTCTCGAAATAGTGTGTTTTGATAATCTTTTCTTATTTAATAGCAACCTTTACAGCCAAATTGATGGGGTAGCTATGGGTTCCCCGTTAAGCCCAACACTAGCAAATGCATTTCTTTGCCATTACGAAGAAATTTGGTTGAAAAGTTGTCCTAGTAGTTTTAAACCCATATATTACAGAAGATACGTGGATGACACTTTCTTAATATTTAACCATCCTTCACACGTAAAACTTTTTCTTGATTATCTTAATAAACAACATAGTAATATTAAGTACACGTGTGAAAACGAAACAAATAATAGTTTACCTTTCCTGGATGTTTTAGTTAAACGGGCTCATAATAAGTTCCATACTTCACTATTTCGAAAACAAACTTTTACTGGCTTGGGAACCAATTATTTAAGTTGTATGTTTTATAAATATAAGACTAGTGCTATAGTAACATTATTAACAAGAAGTTACGTATTTGTTCGGATTACTTTTCGTTAAACGAAGAATTTAAATTTTTAAAACAGTACTTTATTAACAATTACTACCCTTCTCATCTCTTCGATAACCAATTAAAGAAATTTTTAAATAAAACTTTTGATACTAAACTCCCCATAACTACTACAAAAAGAAACCAGATATATTAAATTACCTTTTTATGGTTATTTATCATTGCGTATTCGAGGTGAATTGTCCGTAACTAAGCCAAACTTTTTAGGACCTATGATAGTTAAAACGGTAGGTTCGAAGTCCTCCCCGAAGTCTTTGTTAGGGGCTTATATGGCCAATCACCGACATGCTAGAGCAAAACCAAATTAGGCTAAATAACGTGAAGTAGGTTAGATTTGGTTTAAATTTGATCTAGTTACTCCCCAGTTAGGGCCGAATAGTAAATTGTATTAGAGTTACGGCTGAGAAGGAATTAGTATGAGTTAGGGCTGAGTAGGAATTAGTTTTAGAGTTAGGGCTGAGTAGGAATTAGTTTTAGAGTTAGGGCTGAGTAGGAATTAGTTTTAGAGTTAGGGCTGAGTAGGAATTAGTTTTAGAGTTAGGCCGGCGGGACCTAAGCTATAGTACGGTAGCTTACCCACACAAACCAAATCGGACGACCCACTAGGCTACATCCAATTTTCCAAACAGCCACTTGAACCCAATAAGCCAACTTAAATCCAATGAGTCAAATTAAATCCAATGAGCCTAATTTAATCCAATGAACCAAATTTAATCCAATGAACCAAACTTATTCCAGTGAGCCAAATTGAATCCCATGAGCCTAATTAAATCCAATCCCATAATCCTCGTCGACAAATGTGATAACTTGGGGTTAGACACCCCGTTAGGTTATTAGGTTCCTAGACAACAAACAAAGGCACTTACCGGTGCGTTGAATTTGATATTCCTTTTTGGGCCTACCATAGATTCCTGCGTCCCACAAACAGCCTACCTAATTCTCTCTTACTTTTCTAATTTAGAAGCTATAGACATTACCCCTAACTATACTTAAGTACTGAGAACTTTCTACCCCATTTGTCACCTTAGAAACACCACCAAATAAATACTTAGCACCAACGATTAGGTCAAGTAGGAAAAAGCCTCTCTAGGGTAGCCCAAAACAATACGAACAGCCGCGTTGGTCCGTTTATCCCCTTCGTGTTGCCATTCAGCTTAGATTTAGTGATATTTCCCTTTTAGTGACTTTAGACTATATACATATATATACACACACGTCACCTCAGTGTTCAATAGTGTTAGGATAGACTTCAGAATATTTCTTAAAATGGTACTGCATAGTAGCTGCCAACAGAAATGGACTAGAGCTGAGGCCAAACAACACTGACTTCATTCTATATGCTTGAACCTTAGGTTCATTTTCTAACAAGTCTTTCGTATCCACCCACAGACACCTTACTGCATCTCTGTCCTCTGGTTTTAACTTTATCCGCAAAAAGGCTTGCTTCACATCTGCAGTCAATGCTACTCTACCAAACCTGAATCTTAGTAACAAGGAAAATAAATCTGCATTTAAATTTGGCCCATCATCCAAACAGTCATTCAAGGACACACCACCTTTGTCCTTGGCTGAGCCATCAAAAACTACCCTCAGTTTGGTGGTAGTTTTTTCTCGCCGTACCACTGCATGGTGTGGCAGATAATGTGCCTCCTGGCTCACCAGCTCCAGCGCCGGCATTAGTCAAATTGTTTTTCATTGCTAATCATTTTATTTTAGTAAATTGTTAACAAGTACAAGTAAAATTTAACTATACAAGTGCACCTGTAACAGAATACCAACAGACCAACAGCCTTTACTATTATTACTACTTATTACTTTTTTATTATCAAATATTTAAACTATCATAAGAGGTTTCAACCAGCGCCGGCCTTAGGATATTTAATTAGGAATAGGATAATTCAATTTAATTAGGATAAAAAAATAAATTACATTAATTTACACCAATTTTGGCACTCTGACGTCGATGGTAAATTTCTGTGAAATTTTCGGGCCCCCTAAGTTGCGGGCCCTATGCGACCGCACGGTTCGCACACCCCTAAGGCCGGCACTGCCAGCTCACCTTGCACCCTTTCAGCATAGCCCTCCCTTACATAGCTTAGGATGGCCTCATTGTATTCAATTAACAACTCATTTTTTCTTAGCCTGTACAATGAAGTCTCCAACCTCCTATTAGCTAGCTGAAGGTTTGAACTGGGTTTGCAAGAATCCTTCCAAGGGAGGCCAACTTCATAGCAACCATCTCTAAACCCAATGCCTTCTTCAAACTGCTCTAAAACATCACTGTTTATTATACTCGCTTCAAATGCCTTTCCAAACCATGGCTGTTCTCCTCAATCTTAACAAAAAGAACTTTAACCTCCATTTCATTGCAATAGCTACCATGTAGCATCCAGCCTAGTTTACTTTCAATAGCTACCGGACCTCCAGATGTGCGGACAATATTACCAGTGATGAAGTCCCAATAATAGTCAGCTCCAATCAAAAGACTAATATCTTCTGTTCCTTCAAACTTATTATTGCCCAAATTAATTCCTTCAACTTGCAATTCTTCGACACATGCCATATCTAAACAAGTAGTGACTGGAGCACAAAGTTCCTCAATCTCTACAGCTTTGACCTTGATAGTGGGACCTCATGGTAACAACCCCTTAACCAGAACTTCTACCTTCTGAACTTTGGTTCGGTTTTGAACGGAACCCCCAAAACCAGAAATTCTTAAATTTTCCCTCTTAAGTTCTTTAAACTTCAATTTTCTGGAAATTCTGGTCTTAATAAAGCTACACTAGCTACCACTATCAAACAACACTCTTACAGTAGCTTCTCCATCATTCCCAATTAATAAGGCTGCAGCTGTTTGTAGTAATCCCCCTTTACTTTTACTCCCTTTCATAGCAGTGGCATGTGCCACTGATGTCTCTATTTCTGGGGTAGGCCTACCAGGAGTGTTTCACACAATAATGGCTGATGCCGGCCATGGCATTTTTTGCACAAAATTTTAATCTTACAAAACCTTGCTCTGTGACCTTTCAAAAAACGTTTAAAACATGCTGTGGACTTAGTTACCCTGTCCTTTCTCTCCTCAAAAGGCAAAGCCTCAGTCACCTCACATTTATATGACTTGTGGTTGTCATCGCAAAATATGCATTCCTTGATTCCCTTTAATTTATTCTCAGAGGATGCATGTAGAGCTAACATTGTACCTGGGTTATTCCTTTTTGTAGAAACTTTGGTGCTGTGCCTGCCTTTGTCCCCTTGTTTCACATCCCACTGTGCAAACTCAACTCCCTCTCGTCTTGCTAATTCTGTGCCTAAAAGATTTAACATCTGCTGAAGGGGGATGTACACATGTTCTGTAGAGTGTCCCCTACTTAATTCAAGCAAAATTGAGCTAGGCTATTTAGACTCCAGTATAGTGACCAACATTATACCATACCTTTCCATTCTTACACCCAAGTTGTCCAGGGATCTAGTTCTAACTTCAAATTCATCATATAACTGCCGTAACTCCTTGACACTATTGGGATTATTAACAGGAGGTATAGCTAAAAGTTCGCGGAGGTGGCTTTTAATTAAGATCTCTGGTTTACCAAACCGTTTCTTTAATATATCCCAAGCTACATTATAATTAGCCTCTGTTAATGCTAATCCTGCTATTGTCTTTGCTGCCTCCCCTTCCAAGAGGGACTGCAAATAATTAAACTTCTCCACCGCACTTAACACTTGACTAGAATGAACTACCGATTGAAAACTGTCTGCCCATCCTTGCCATTCCTGAATACTCCCAGAAAATGTTTTGAGTACAAGCCTCGGTAATTGAACTGCAGATCTGTTAACCTTAACTTCACAAACACCATTTGTTGAGGGTTGTGTTTCATTATTAGACCTGGTCTCTAACTGTACTGAGCTGCTAAACTCTTTTGCTCGGTGGCATACTTTAATTATGTCATCAATAATCTCTTCAAAGTAAATTATGTTATTTTTTATTTTATCCTCTTCAAAAAGAGCCTCAATTTTAACATTTACTTCGCTGCCTTAGAGCAACCTTTTTAGTTTCTAATATGGAAAGCTGTGCAGTCACTAAGCTTAAATCCTCTTGCTCTATGGCAGAATCTATAGTGGCAATGACCTTTGTAATTAGACCTTTGTAGGTGCTTCTCCTTTTTCTAAACCTGTTCAATTCAGCTGCACTAATCTTCAATGCAAACAACAATTGGGCTCAATACCAAATAAGCTGAATTGGCAAAAATACTTAACCAAACTGATCAAACTCAGATTTTTCTTTTTCAAATAAACTTAATTGCTTGGGTAGGGTACTCAGTGGCGGTTCCTCATATGGGCAATATGGGCAGCCGCACAGGGCGGCATTTGTGGAGGGGCGGCATGAGCGCCTGCAAAAAAAATAAAAATAAAAATAAGAATAAATAAATAAAGAAATAAATAAAAATAAAAAATAAAATAAAATAAATAATAAAAGATCAATAAATATATTTTTATTAATAAAAAACCATCTATTGCATTTTCCATAAACCTTCCCATAAAAGACCTAAACAATGCAAAATGCTTCCAGATTAATATTATTGGGAATAAAGGCCCATACTTTAACATATGTAATGTTATTTTTCTGGGTTTGGTTAAATAGTGAAATGTATATTATTTATTACAGAACGAATCTTCACACTAAGCCACTAAGGTCTGTCAAATAACCGCAAATGGATAAGAAGAGGTCAAAGCTATCAGGTGCTCAGCTTAGAAAAAAGAGGAAAGAAGAAGAGGAGAAACGAGCAAAAGATAAAGGTATAGAGCTATGTCATCTACTCTTCACTGCTATATTGTACTGCTATTTTGTGATATAGCTTTCTGAGTCATTTGAAGTGTACTATTATGTATATAATTAGCCATTAACCAAGGAGGTTGTATTATTCATTTGTTTCCTATTCTAAAAGTTTAATAAATTGTGCTTAATAACATGTTAAATTAATTGTACTAGCCTATTCATGCATTGGTCTGTTATGTTCTATTTTACTATTTGCAGGGGCACTTTTGAAATATTTTGGAACACCCTCTGCCACTAGCCAGGATGAGAAGCCGTCTACTTCTGCCATTATTGAGGCTGAGGAGCCATCTACCTCCTCAGCCTCACATATGTCTCCACAAATGCAGTCTGATCCTGAGGATGAAGACCCATTTGCTTCTACTTCTCCCCGGCAGGACTCTTCAGGTGAGTTTGTGTGCACATATGTCTGTGAGTGTGTGCGTGTGTGTGTATGTGTATGTGTGTGCATCCCTGCAAAGCATTTTGCAAACAGTTATAAATTATAATGTTATTATCACTGGGTCTGGGTTACTGGGTATGTGTGGTGTTTCACCACCATAATTCCATAACACCACCACCATAACAAAGTGCTGTGAATAATGTGTTATCTAACTTAGGTGTGTATACTAATGAGTAATGCTCTTGTTCTTTCTATTAGAAATGCCTGGAGCAGAATCGCCTCCTGAGGATGAGTCTCTGTCCACCGACCCTGCTAACTGGCCTTCAGTTCTGACTGAGAGAATTCGGACACAACTGGTTTCCAGGGGACCAAGTCAAGTACCATCTGACTTTGTATTCCCTAGAAACGACAGTGACGGAAGAAGTTTCCACCATCAATACTTCAGGAAGTCATTGGTTAGTGGGGAAAATATAACCAGAAGTTGGTTGGTCTATTCCTTAAAAAACAACAGCCTTTTCTGTTTCTGTTGTACATTATTTTCCAAGAGGAAAATAAATTTAACAAGTTTGGGACTCTCGGACTGGAAGCATGCAAGCTCATTGCTCACATCACATGACAACAGTTCAGAACACCTAAATTCTATGAAAATCTGGAAAGAACTGGCAGTGAGGATGAGAAAGGGGGAGACCATTGACAAGCAGGAGATGGCACTTCTGGAGGCTGAGAAGTTGAGATGGAGAGCGGTGCTGACACGTCTCACTGCTATTGTGCATTCTCTGGCAGTTAGGAATTTGGCACTAAGGGGACATACAGAAAAATTGTTCTCACCATCAAATGGCAATTTTCTGAAAGAAGTTGAACTGATGGCACAATTTGATCCTATAATGCAAGAGCACATTAACCGTGTCCAAAAAGGGACCTCCAGTCACACCAGCTACCTCGGCCACCACATACAAAACGAACTCATTGATTTGTCGAGCAGCAAGACCATTTCAGCAATGGTGAGCGACATCAAACAATCAAAGTTTTTTTCAATAATTCTAGATTGCACTCCAGATATCAGCCACACTGAACAGTTGTCAGTTGTGATTCGGGTTGTGTCACTGGAGGGGAAGCCCCATATAAAGGAACATTTCATGGGGTTTTTGGAGGCAGAGGAGTCCACTGGTCAACATTTGGCATCTCTGATTCTGAAGAGACTGGAGGAGCTAAAAGTTCCTTTCATGGACTGTAGAGGACAATCATACGACAACGGGGCCAACATGAGGGGAAAAAACAAGGGTGTTCAATCCAGGCTCCTAGAAATTAATCCCAGAGCTCTGTTTGTTCCATGTGGGGCTCATTCTCTGAATTTGCTTGTGGCCGATGCTGCTAAGGGATCTATTGATGCCACAAGTTACTTTGGCATCTTGCAGAAGCTTTACAACTTGTTTTCAGCCTCCACACAACGATGGGCCATTTTGAAAAAACATGTGAACATCACATTGAAGATGTGGTCTGATACAAGGTGGGAAAGCAAGATCAAGAGTGTGGAGCCCCTGAGATATCAGGCAGCTGCAGTGAGAGATGCACTGATCGAGGTGAGGGACCACACCAAAGACTCTGTAATAAAGGTCGAGGCTCAATCTCTTTCAGAGGAGGTTGGGTCATACCGCTTCGCCATTTGTTCAGTGGTGTGGCATGACCTGTTGTGCCAAATTCAGCATGTGAGCAAGCAGATGCAGTCTCCTAGCATGCACGTTGATGTTGCAGTAAATCTCCTAAAAAAAACAGAGAGAGGTCTCCGCAATTACAGGGCAACAGGTTTTGTGGCTGCACAAATGGCAGCCACAGATATCTGTGAACAAATGAATGTGGAGGCTGTGTTAAAACAAAAACGGCTGAGGTCCACAAAGCGGCACTTCTCCTATGAAGCATCTGATGAGCCCTTGATTGATGCTTTGAAGAAGCTGGAGGTGACATTTTTCAATGCAGTGGTTGATGCTGCAACATCAGCCATTCAGGAAAGATTTTCCACGTTGGAAATTGTGGGAGAGAAGTTTGGAGTGCTGACACATTTCCAAAATCTCACATTTGAGCAGCTGACAGAACAATGTGTGAACCTTAGTACTACACTACACTTTAAGGGACAATCTGACTTGGATGGCAGAGAGCTTGCACAGGAGCTGAAGAACTTGCCTGACTTGCCATCAAAGACCATATCCTTGCTTGAACTGCTGACATTTATCCATGAAAGGGAGCTCTCTGAAATATATCCAAATTTGTGGACTGCTCTCAGAATTGGTCTTACTCTTCCAGTCACTGTTGCTGAAGCAGAGAGGAGCTTTTCAAAGCTGAAGCTCATCAAATCCTACCTGAGGTCAACTATGTCACAGGAACGCCTTACCGGTCTGGCCATCATCAGTATAAATCATACAATTGCTGAGCAGATTTCATATGATGATTTAATTCATGACTTTGCATCAAGGAAGTAAAGAAGAGTCAGGCTTTAGATGGCAGTTGTGCTGTGGTGCAATTTATTTTGTTTCTTGTTCAAAGTGTAGCATAATAATTACCCTCTCTTAAGTGTCTTATTCTATTTATGTGATAGAGCATTTGTACAATTTAGAAATTTGATTCTCTAGTTTATTTATGGCAGTTGTGCAATTTAATTTGTATTTTTCCTGTTCATAGTATCATAATTACATTCTCTTAAGTGAGTTATTCTATTTACGTGATGAAGGATTTGTAAAATTCAGAAATTTGAGTCTTTGTTTTGGTTCTGAAGTTCCAACAATTAGTCCAATAAAAAGTTATTTTGTGAAAGTTATGTCTGTCCTTTATTTTGGGGGGATTCGAATGTGTGTGTGTTGGCGAACAGGGGGGGGGGCGCTGAAGGTGATGTTCGCCCAGGGCGTCATGTAAGCTAGGACCGCCACTGAGGGTACTGACCAACCACCAGTATGGAATACCAAATTTTCCACCCAAGTAACTGCCGCACTGAAGTCTGCAACCTTCGCCTACGAATAATAAACCAAAATTAACCAAACCGGTAAAAATGTAGGCCCAAAACAACGACAGACGAGCGGCCAAGTTTCGCAATTGGGCTACCAAACTTTCTACCCTGGGACCTTAACTCAATTATGTTCAGCCCGTCCAGGCCTAACTTGGGCCACAATTTGCACAATCAGAACTTTGCCAGAAAATAGTCACCGACTCAGTCTTGAGCTAGAATCCGGTTCCGAAGGACCATGTTATTTTTTTTTTATTTTATTGGGTTCAGAATCTCAGCTGAGCCGTCAACGGCCAGTTCAACCTACAGCCCAAGTTAAGCTAGACTAAAAACTTACGGACTTCGAGGTCCTATTAGGTCCTACCTCAGGGTTGCTGACTCGATGTGGGCCTACCTTAGGCCTCAGTTGCATAAAATTAAGATAAAAAACAAAAGAGGCACTATTTATGGTCTTCTTTCTAAACCTTGCAACAACAGAACCTGCACCATTGCGCGATGCAACAATCTTGTATCTAAACAACCAAACTGAATTGCAAGAGAGCTCTCTTAAGACCACGCCCTGTAAGTGCCGCATTTAACAAACGAGTAGGAAGGACGCGCAGTGGCCCCAGAAAAATTATGCTACAAGAGTGCCCAAACAATGATGCCATAAGAGCCTAAAAATGCTAGCTCTAAATTAAGTGAATTTTTCACCAACCTTACAATTATGAGATATATATATATATATATATATATATATATATATATATATATATATATATATATATATATATATATACACCTTAACTTAATATATACAAGCAATGCTGCATCAATCAGCTTAGTCATCATATCGCCTTAGGACAACAATGGCTCTTCCTCTTCTAGATTTTCTAACAGTAAACATATCTAGCAGTTTTTTACCACCAAGGCAAAGTAGCACCATATGCGAGTACTTTGTAAATTTTTATCTGCACATACAATGCAGTAGTAGTAGTGTAAATGGAGAATTTCCAGTGGCGAAAAGAAATGTTCAATAAATCCGTAATTTTCATTAGTTTTCTTTGAAATCCGCTCACCGTATAGGAAATTTACTTAGTTGTGGGGTGTGAACAAAATATCGAAATCTGATCCTAACTTTGGATTTTACAGCTAAAGTTCGAGGTCTCCCTCTTTTTTTGTCCACCCGATATATATATATATATATATATATATATATATATATATATATATATATATATATACACAGTGGTGAGCTGGACCCGGTTCGCACCGGTTCGCGCGAACCGGTTGTTAAATCTTTTTGAAAATAAGAACCGGTTGTTAACTTTTTTGCTGGACGCTGAAGAGAGCTCTCAGAAGCAGAGAGAGGTTTTTCGGTGCTGAATATTATTTGTAGTGATAGAAGAGCAAGTTTAACAACTAAACACATATCATGCTTTATGATCATCAATTTGTTGGGGAAACCATTAAGCTTCTGGAACCCGTTAACATATGTCAAATCATGGATGAGAAGTCATCGATCCGCTTTAGATACCAGAGTTCGTGTATCCAAAACGACAGTTTACAGAGAAAACCAAGAAGCCATTTGGAAATTATTACCATAATAAGTAATAATAAGGTACGTAAAAATGTTTAAATTTAAAAAAAAAACAACTTAAAAGCATAGATGTACTGATATTTATGTTTTGCCTAATAATTCATTATTGCTAAAGTTGACTGAGCAATTTAATTTTAACTATGTAGATAATATGATTCATCGGTTTTTATTAAATAATTCTTCTTTTCTGATTTCATTAGAAACGTCTATTTCTCTAATTAACTATACTAATTAATTGTCATGCAGTTATTAATACCTAGCTGAATTATAAAATGCAGACACTTGAAAAAGGCAAATAGCGAGATAATTAATTTAATTAAAATTGCGAAAGGGTGGGGTGGGAAGGGTTGTCAATTTTTTATACAGAACCCGGTGGTTAAAATTTTGGCAGCTTAGCGAACCGGTTGTTAAAATTTTGGCAGCTCACCACTGTGTATATATATATATATATATATATATATATATATACACACACGTGTGAGAGAGAGAGAGAGAGAGAGAGAGAGCGAAACGGTTACTAACTTTTTTCATTTATTTTAAAGAATATGCCTATAACTAGCATTGCACACAATAAGCCAAATTTGTGTTGCCAAAATAAAAATTTTCATTAAAAGTTAGTTTCTTTTGTTGTAATTTTTAAACATAATTAACACTATACCCTTTAAACAAAAACATTTTTACATTTTTAAAAACATTTCACTCAATAAATACAAAAATTGTTTCGAATTCATTCCCTATCGTATCCTTCAGAAATTTTGCCTCCTACACTTTTTTGAAGCGGGGCCCTAGACAGTCGCCTACTTCGCCTATTGGAGGAAACGGCCCTGCGTTTGTGAATGGGAAGGCTGAAAAAGTAGGAGAGTAATTTTGGTTTCGACTAACTCACGGTGAGGGGTAGGGGGGATGGGGTTGGCATATATCACTGGTACAAAATTCATGACAGACCGTTTTAATACTATTAAATAACGTGTTTAGCCAACATGGCAAATACAATCATTACTTTTTTATCAAAACGCATAAATAATGTGATTCATAAAGATTTAACAAAGTCATTGTTGACATACCTTTAAATTTTTTTGTAGATAAGGTCGATTCTTCGATTCTTCTTTTCCGCAAAGACGTCATTGACTCTTGCAATGAATTCTTGACGCTTAGCCGATGTTTTCACAGTTGCTTTCTCAATGGCTAGTGTTGACAAATACGACAATAGTGAATTTGTCATAGTGTTGCGGTGTGTTTTTACACGTTTTAATGTGCTCATACTCCTTTCACAAGATGCAGTTGTTGCAGGAATGCTTAATATGAGTGACAATAAACGTACGGTCTCTGGTAAAATGTCTTTTAATCCACGACACAGATTTAAAACAATTATTGCCCTCATGTTGCGCTTGCGTTTCATGAGTAATTACAGAATCATAGAAATGCAATTAATTAAAGATATTGCTAACATTTCATAGGTAAAAAAAAAATGTAAAATCCATTTTTATTATTTGAATAATAAAAATGGATATGGGTAATATGGGAAACCGTTATATTGAACTAGTTGTAATTTACCTTCGTAGAACGAAGAGCTTTCTTTAGAAAACCTTGATATAACCAGTACTTACAGTGACTGCATTGCTTTAAGACTCATCGTGCTACCATCAGTGGCGAAGCGTCCATTAAGGCTCTAATAGTATTTATTATTAAAATGTCCCAAATTTTTGGGTAGGCTGAGCCTTAGAGCCTTAATGGACGCTTCGCCACTGATGGTAGCACGATGAGTCTTAAAACAATGCAGTCACTCTAAGTACTGGTTATATGAAGGTTTGCTAAAGAAAGCTCTTCGTTCTACGAAGGTAAATTACAACCAGTTCAATATAACGGTTTCCCATATTACCGTTATATCGAGTGGCTATTACAGGGAGTCAGCCTTTATAATGTGGCGTTAAATAAAAAAAAAAAAAAAAGGTCATTAGACGGAGATACCCATTATAGCGAGGTGTTCTTTGTAGGGAGAGGACTGTCGTCGTTACAAGTTGAAACACAGATCTCTATAAATTACTGGATAGCGCATTAGGCGATATTCGTATGTGATAAATTGAAGCCATCGAGCCGCCATACTGGTACTCCCACAATGAAGAATTCCGAGAATTCCAACATTTGGCCGCTCCATTTCTTCTGAACAAATGAGGATTGGAATGATACTTTGCACAATTGTTACCCACCCCTAGACGATTTATTGCCCACTCCCGGGGTCATACTTTCAAGGTCAAAGTCACGGCAGGGGTCAGTGTTTTTCGTATCCGCTCCATAACTTTTGAATAAATGAAGGGAATTAGGATGATATTTTACACAAATGTTACCCACCATCAGAGGTTTTGTAATCGCCCACCCTCTGGATTATACCTTCAAGGTCACAGCTGAAGTCATGGTTTTTCGTAGGTTAAGGTCACAGAAGGGTTCATTGTATTTTCTTGTCTACTCCATAACTTTTGAATAAATGAAAGGATTACAACACTTTACACATATTTAGGGCAGATCTAGGCATTTCAGTAAGGGGGAGGGTCCAAAGAAAAAAAGGGTACCCCTAAAATAAAAAGGGCACAGTACTAAATTTTTTTTCTTAAAACAGACCACCATTGAGCTAGTATAAAATCAATTGCATTGTTTTATTAGCTCAGTCTCATTCAAATATGATACAAAATAAAAATCTAATTTGGGTACAATAGTTATCACAGAAAATTTTTGAAACAATTACAAATGCCTCGCCAATTAAAAGAACTATCAGAATAAAATGAAGATAAAAATAGTAATATGGCTGCACCAGTAGTAAGGGCACCTATTAAAACCATTACAACTACAAACTTAAAAGTACAATGTACACAGACTGAAAATAGAATTTGAATAAAATAAAATAACCATGATCAATTTACAGACAAAATTTGTTTTCAGATGCATGCATACACATCATTCAAATAGGGCATTTACAAAAAATTGAGGAGGGGCGGGGGATCAGACGTTGCTGACCCCCCCCCCCCCAGTCTAGACCCACCCAGAGATGGGCAGTATCTTGTATCTTAAGATACAAGATACGTATCTTAGATACTTTATTTTTGGAGGATCTTGAGAAGTATCTAAGATACATTTTGTCATGTAGCTTGTATCCCGGGATACACTGTAAGAGTCCGGTTTTATTTATTTAGACCTTTACAAGTTTACGTAGATAATTAACTATATGCCAGGGTCACCAGCGCCCAAGTACTAGATTGGCATCCGGCACTGCGGCGCAAAGTTAATTTTAATAAATGAAGGGAAGGACTGATATTAAATCAATATGAATTTTTATATTTTATTAACAACAATTAATAAGTATATGCAAAGGGGATTTTTACCCGTAACAACTTTGATGGACTTATAATGGTGAGATTAAATAATGGCCTGTTTGGCTAATATATAACAGTCTGCAAATAATACTGATTATAATAATAAATATGCAATACAAATAATAGTAATAATAGTAGTAATAATAGTAGTAGTAATAACTAAAAGATAATATTGTAATAATAATAGTATAGTAATAATAATAATAATAACAAAGATAATATCAATAATAACTAAAAGATAATAGCAATAATAACTAAAAGATAATAGCAATAATAACTAAAAGATAATAGTAACAAAGATAATAGCCACAATGACAACCTTGTCACAAAGGAACTTTGCTTGCTGGCGGGGTGATTTCGAATATCATGTGTAAAGTGGCGTCCTTTGTGTTGTCGTTGCACACAAGTTTGTTTTTACTTAATAATTTTACCAACCAGCCAAAATAATCCTTAAAAGCCCATTCATGTCTAGTCACACCACACTGAATTCTTAAGAATTAAATTTGATCACTGGACATATTTAACTTATTTATTTATTTATTTATTTATTTTAGATTTAAATATTTCACTCATGCCAATTTGTGGCAGTTTTCACTAATAAAGAATACTCTTGTGGTGCAAGGCACTACAAGTACTGCCCCCCAAAAACATGGTTGTCAGGGGTAAAAAAAAACACTTAAATGTTAAAACGCACTGGCTTACGAATGACTCTTCCAGAACGAGTCGTTGTTTGCTTTTGGATGGCAATATCCTGCAGCACTGGTTCTGAAGGCATGGATGGTGCTACAGGTGCAGTAGGGACATTGGGGGAAGGGATCTTGGTGCCTGTGCGATGGAGCCACTGGCTGGTTCAAAGACAGTTGGTTGCGATAATGAAGGAGAATTGGAAGAGGGATGATAGATTGTTGTACCCTCGGATGAGGTGGTGGTACATAGGATTTAGGAAGGGTAGATTGCTGTACCTGTATATGAGATGAAGGTACAGAAGATTGAGGAGGGATAGGTTGCTGTACCTGTATTTGAGGTGGAGGTACAGAAGATTGAGGGAGGATAGGATCTTTTGTTGGAGAAAAATCAAGGTATGCTGGTTTCAAGCGGTCCACAGAAACAGTTTCACGCTTGCCCACCTGTCAATGATGAAAGTTTTGGGTTTACGGTCTAGCACAAGGAAGGGACCATCATAGGGGCAGTGAAGAGGGTAGCGGTGGGCATCATGTCTCAAGAAAACATGTGTGCAAGTTTGTAAATCAGGGGAAACGAAGGTAGTTTGTGAAGTGGAAGTTCTAGGTGCTGTGGGACGAATTTGCTTCATAACAGAGCGTAATGTCTTAACATACGAAGCAGGATCACATGCGGGGTTAATGGGTGTAGGTGTGAAAAATTCTCCGGTAACCGGAGTGTGGTACCGTAAACTAATTCTGCTGCAGAGCATGCAAGATCAGTCTTCAGAGCAGTACGAATTCCGAGTAGGATTAGGGTAGCCTGTCCACCCATGTAGTAGATGGATCAGTGGCTCGCAAGGAACTTTTAATTGACGATGGAAGCGTTCTATCACCCCATTGGATTGCGGGTGATAGCTTGTTGTTCTGATGCGCTCAGTCCCAAGAAGGAGCATGAGTTCCTTCCATAAGGCCGATTCAAACTGGGCACCTCTGTCTGTGCAAATGGTTGCAGGTATTCCAAAACGGGAAACCCAACATGAAACAAAGGCGTGAGCTACTGCAGAAGCAGTACAAGAAGTCAAAGGAACAGCTTCTGGCCATCTTGTGAACCTATCAATGACAGTGAGAAGATAGGTATAACCTCGAGAAGAATAGAGGGGGCCGACTATGTCTAGGTGTATGGCCTCAAAACGAGCCTTTGGCAAAGGAAAGGTACCAATTTCTGACTTTGTGTGTCGGTGAACTTTGGCACGCTGACATTGAAGGCAAGATCGAGTCCAATTGCGGATATCTTTGTGCATACTTGGCCATACAAACCTAGCTGCAATTAATTTTTGGGTGGCCTTAATTCCCGGGTGTTAGGGATGGTAAACTTCTACCATCGCTTCATTCCTCAGTGTGCAAACATTCTTGCACCCATAACCTCTCTTCTTCGCCAATCAAAAAGGGGCAGATCCACTGCAGTTCTGTGGAACCCCGAAGCTACCAACGCTTTTTCACAAGCAAAAGAGGCTATAGCACGAGCTACATGCCTTGTTCACCCTCAACCAGACGCTCCTCTGAACTTAGCCACTGATGCCTCTGACGTTGCCGTGTCAGGAGTGCTCCAGCAGCTTGTTTCAGGCGTTTGGGAACCTCTCGCATTCTTTTCACGCAAGCTCTCACCTTCACAAATGAGGTACAGCACTTTCGGTCGAGAGTTGCTGGCGATATACCTCTCCATCCGTCATTTCAGGTCATTCCTGGAAGGACGTGACTTTAGCATTTTTACGGATCATCGTCCGTTAATATTTGCTCTCCATTCTCAATCAGACTCTCATGCTCCTAATGAGCGAAGATACCTTGATTTTATTCTTCAATTTACTTCAGACATTCGACACATTTCAGGTTCTTTGAATGTTGTGCCGGATGCGCTGTCTCGCATCTCAGCAATTTCTGACCCTGGACACTCTCACATCAACCTTTCAGAGATGGCTAAGGCTCAGTCCACGGATACAGACCTCCAAACTCTTATTAATTCACCCACTTCATTGCAAGTCCGCTCTTTACCAGTTGAACCCAAGTCAGACTTACTAATTTATGTGACGTCTCGACTGAGCATATTCGACCGTTGGTCCCACAAGGGCTGCGAAGAGCTGTTTTTGCTAAACTCCATTCCCTTTCTCACCCGGGAATTAAGGCCACCCAAAAATTAATTGCAGCTAGGTTTGTATGGCCAAAGTAACTTTGTGTCCTAAGAAGGTGAGTTCATCTACAGCAAAGACACATTTTTCAGGGTTTAGCAATACACCATATTCTGCCAACCGAGAAAAAACTAAGCGTAAATGTTGAATATGTTCTGAGGGAGAAGCTTGCGATGAGAATGTCATCGACATATGTGAAAGTGAAGGAGAGACCTCTCAACACTTCATCAATGAAGCGTTGAAAAGTTTGGGCTGCATTACGCAGTCCGTATGGCATTTTTGTCATTTCAAATAACCCAAAAGGGGTTGTTATAGCAGTTTTATGTACATCATCAGGGTGTACAGGAATTTGATGAAAGGCTCGCACCAAGTCAAGGCGTGAAAATACTGTGGTGCCATGGAGAGCAGAAGTAAAATCGTGTAAGTGAGGAAGGGGATAGCGATCTGGAATCGTGTTGTCATTCAAAGCACGATAATCTCCACATGGACGCCAGTCTCCAGGTGTAGGTTTTGGGACCATGTGTAAAGCAGAGCATACGGGCTACTTGAAGGCCGTATAATACCGAGTTCAAGCATGTGTTCAAACTCTCGTCTCACAATTGCAAGACGATCTGGAGCTAAGCGACGTGGGCGGGTGAAAACAGGTGAGCCTACCGTATCAATACGGTGGACAACAGTGTGTTTAATAGGGGTATCCTTAGAACAGGGTTGAGTAAGGGATGAAAATTCATTTAGGAGCTGCTCTATAGCAGGTGAGCACTGTGGCAGAGAACTTGCCAATAATGAAGAGGGGTGCACGGTAGGAGAACCAATTACTGAAAGATATGTGACATTATCAATTAATTGTGCTCTACGAACATCGACTAATAAATCATTAGCAGAAAGAAAATCAGAGCCTAACATTGGGGTATATACATCCGCGACAAGAAATATCCAGCAGAAAACACGTCTAAGTCGAAGAGAAACTGAATAGAACGATGTCCATAAGTGTGAATAGATGAAGAATTAGCTGCACGTAAATGAAAGGAGAAGGTCCGTTTGCACGGTCTGCGGCTGTTGCAGGAATAACACTGTATTGAGCTCCAGTGTCAATAAGGAATGCATAGCCTGAAAGTGGATCATGCAAGGTGAATGTTGGACCAGGTGGTGCAGTAGATTGTGAATCATTAAATTTTTGTGGAAGAAGGTTAGTATTGCTGTGGGAGGAGTTTGTGTTGTATTTGGAGAATCAGTTGGGGGTATTAAATTAGCTGTGGTTGAATAAGTAGGTTGCGATTCTTTAACTTTACTTGCGTACGTAGGTGTTGGTTTGACAGTGTTAAATGAGGTAGTGGTAGGGTTAGTTGAAGTAAGGATAGGAGGAGAGGCTTGAGAGGCTGTAGCGTCAGACGCCTGTGACACCAGCCTGGTTAGTTTAAAGGAGGGTTAGGAGTCCATGGGCAAGGTGTGAGACAGCGCGTTGCACGATCTTTAAACTTTTCATGATACCAGCAAGGAGGGGTATGAACAGTAGACTGTGGTAAGGAAATAGGTTGAGAATGGGGCTGAGTAGTGGGGATTGAGGATTGAGGATGAGGTAAGGCTAATAGATTTGGATTAGGAGCAACCACAACTGACCTGTTTGCGGGCTGTGGTTGTAGGAGAACGAGGCGTTGTCCAGGTTCATATTGGGAGGCTCTAATTGGACCAGAGGGTCGTCCTCGTCTTGAAGAACTTCTCTCTCGTTCCCTGTTGTTAGCTAGCTCTATTCGGAGAGCTTTAAATTCATCTTTAATTGTTTGTAGAATTTCGTTGTTTACTTTAAGACCTTGTGCAGCCGGACTCAGATTGTCGTCCTGCGTGGCACAGATTTGGGGGTGATGGGTGTGGTTATCTACTTGGCCAAGGTGGATTTCAATCATCATCTTATCAGCTGTTTTAGCCATTGTGAGGAGGTCTGTATCATCTGGCATACAACGGAGCATTGGCCGTAGGGCAGTAGGGAGACCATTGAGGAAGCGGCGTCGCATTAAGGGTGAGTTTTTATCGTCTTCATTGGTCTGTCCAGCCAGGTCTTGCAGATGTCTCAGGAAGGCTGTTGGCGTTTGATCCCCAAGAACTTGGTCCTTGAGTAGAGCATTGAGTCGCTCTTCTTCTGATTGGCCGAGTCTCCTGACTAACTCGCTGAGGAGGCTCTCAAAAGCTTGGTCAGACGGAGGCAATAGAGTTACATCCCGCACTACTTTGTATACTTGTGTAGGCAGGAGGTTCTTGGTGACAAGGAACTTGGTTCGTGGGTCCGTAACTCCTTTTATCTCAAATAATCCCGCAGTTGACTCACAAAGATTCCAGGCTCTTCAGCGGTGAATTGTGGAGTGGTAGGCTGATACATTGTGAGAAAGTCCGTTATAGGTGGTGAATTTGGAGTACCACCGTTGGATGACCCTAGGTTGTTGTTGGTCATTGTGGCTATTATTTGTTACAAGGTACTAAAAAAAATTTAAAATGTGTCACAAACTGACAAGGCATAAAAAAACTTTAGAAAATGCTGAATTTATAAAAAGGCAAAATAAAAGGAATATATTTTGCAATAGAATACACTTCCAGTACAGGTGAGTGCTTTGTACTAGTGAATTTAATAAAATTATAGATGCAGACTGAATATATTGACAAAAATTAAGAAAAAACTTAGAATTTTTTTTTGCATAAATTACGGTGTTTGGTCACTCCAGGAGGTTACCAATTGTAAGAGTCCGGTTTTATTTATTTAGACCTTTACAAGTTTACGTAGATAATTAACTATATGCCAGGGTCACCAGCGCCCAAGTACTAGATTGGCATCCGGCACTGCGGCGCAAAGTTAATTTTAATAAATGAAGGGAAGGACTGATTATTAAATCAATATGAATTTTTATATTTTATTAACAACAATTAATAAGTATATGCAAAGGGGATTTTTACCCGTAACAACTTTGATGGACTTATAATGGTGAGATTAAATAATGGCCTGTTTGGCTAATATATAACAGTCTGCAAATAATACTGATTATAATAATAAATATGCAATACAAATAATAGTAATAATAGTAGTAATAATAGTAGTAGTAATAACTAAAAGATAATATTGTAATAATAATAGTTAGTAATAATAATAATAATAACAAAGATAATATCAATAATAACTAAAAGATAATAGCAATAATAACTAAAAGATAATAGCAATAATAACTAAAAGATAATAGTAACAAAGATAATAGCCACAATGACAACCTTGTCACAAAGGAACTTTGCTTGCTGGCGGGGTGATTTCGAATATCATGTGTAAAGTGGCGTCCTTTGTGTTGTCGTTGCACACAAGTTTGTTTTTACTTAATAATTTTACCAACCAGCCAAAATAATCCTTAAAAGCCCATTCATGTCTAGTCACACCACACTGAATTCTTAAGAATTAAATTTGATCACTGGACATATTTAACTTATTTATTTATTTATTTATTTATTTTAGATTTAAATATTTCACTCATGCCAATTTGTGGCAGTTTCACTAATAAAGAATACTCTTGTGGTGCAAGGCACTACAAGTACTGCCCCCCAAAAACATGGTTGTCAGGGGTAAAAAAAAACACTTAAATGTCAAAACGCACTGGCTTACGAATGACTCTTCCAGAACGAGTCGTTGTTTGCTTTTGGATGGCAATATCCTGCAGCACTGGTTCTGAAGGCATGGATGGTGCTACAGGTGCAGTAGGGACATTGGGGGAAGGGGATTCTTGGTGCCTGTGCGATGGAGCCACTGGCTGGTTCAAAGACAGTTGGTTGCGATAATGAAGGAGAATTGGAAGAGGGATGATAGATTGTTGTACCCTCGGATGAGGTGGTGGTACATAGGATTTAGGAAGGGTAGATTGCTGTACCTGTATATGAGATGAAGGTACAGAAGATTGAGGAGGGATAGGTTGCTGTACCTGTATTTGAGGTGGAGGTACAGAAGATTGAGGGAGGATAGGATCTTTTGTTGGAGAAAAATCAAGGTATGCTGGTTTCAAGCGGTCCACAGAAACAGTTTCACGCTTGCCCACCTTGTCAATGATGAAAGTTTTGGGTTACGGTCTAGCACAAGGAAGGACCATCATAGGGGCAGTGAAGAGGGTAGCGGTGAGCATCATGTCTCAAGAAAACATGTGTGCAAGTTTGTAAATCAGGGGAAACGAAGGTAGTTTGTGAAGTGGAAGTTCTAGGTGCTGTGGGACGAATTTGCTTCATAACAGAGCGTAATGTCTTAACATACGAAGCAGGATCACATGCGGGTTAATGGGTGTAGGTGTGAAAAATTCTCCGGGTAACCGGAGTGTGGTACCGTAAACTAATTCTGCTGCAGAGCATGCAAGATCAGTCTTCAGAGCAGTACGAATTCCGAGTAGGATTAGGGGTAGCCTGTCCACCCATGTAGTAGATGGATCAGTGGCTCGCAAGGAACTTTTAAGTTGACGATGGAAGCGTTCTATCACCCCATTGGATTGCGGGTGATAGCTTGTTGTTCTGATGCGCTCAGTCCCAGAAGGAGCATGAGTTCCTTCCATAAGGCCGATTCAAACTGGGCACCTCTGTCTGTGCAAATGGTTGCAGGTATTCCAAAACGGGAAACCCACATGAAACAAAGGCGTGAGCTACTGCAGAAGCAGTACAAGAAGTCAAAGGAACAGCTTCTGGCCATCTTGTGAACCTATCAATGACAGTGAGAAGATAGGTATAACCTCGAGAAGAATAGAGGGGGCCGACTATGTCTAGGTGTATGGCCTCAAAACGAGCCTTGGCAAAGGAAAGGTACAATTTCTGACTTTGTGTGTCGGTGAACTTTGGCACGCTGACATTGAAGGCAAGATCGAGTCCAATTGCGGATATCTTTGTGCATACTTGGCCATACAAACCTAGCTGCAATTAATTTTTGGGTGGCCTTAATTCCCGGGTGTTAGGGATGGTAAACTTCTACCATCGCTTCATTCCTCAGTGTGCAAACATTCTTGCACCCATAACCTCTCTTCTTCGCCAATCAAAAAGGGGCAGATCCACTGCAGTTCTGTGGAACCCCGAAGCTACCAACGCTTTTTCACAAGCAAAAGAGGCTATAGCACGAGCTACATTGCCTTGTTCACCCTCAACCAGACGCTCCTCTGAACTTAGCCACTGATGCTCTGACGTTGCCGTGTCAGGAGTGCTCCAGCAGCTTGTTTCAGGCGTTTGGGACCTCTCGCATTCTTTTCACGCAAGCTCTCACCTTCACAAATGAGGTACAGCACTTTCGGTCGAGAGTTGCTGGCGATATACCTCTCCATCCGTCATTTCAGGTCATTCCTGGAAGGACGTGACTTTAGCATTTTTACGGATCATCGTCCGTTAATATTGCTCTCCATTCTCATCAGACTCTCATGCTCCTAATGAGCGAAGATACCTTGATTTTATTCTTCAATTTACTTCAGACATTCGACACATTTCAGGTTCTTTGAATGTTGTGCCGGATGCGCTGTCTCGCATCTCAGCAATTTCTGACCCTGGACACTCTCACATCAACCTTTCAGAGATGGCTAAGGCTCAGTCCACGGATACAGACCTCCAAACTCTTATTAATTCACCCACTTCATTGCAAGTCCGCTCTTTACCAGTTGAACCCAAGTCAGACTTACTAATTTTATGTGACGTCTCGACTGAGCATATTCGACCGTTGGTCCCACAAGGGCTGCGAAGAGCTGTTTTTGCTAAACTCCATTCCCTTTCTCACCCGGGAATTAAGGCCACCCAAAAATTAATTGCAGCTAGGTTTGTATGGCCAAAGTAACTTTGTGTCCTAAGAAGGTGAGTTCATCTACAGCAAAGACACATTTTTCAGGGTTTAGCAATACACCATATTCTGCCAACCGAGAAAAAACTAAGCGTAAATGTTGAATATGTTCTGAGGGAGAAGAACTTGCGATGAGAATGTCATCGACATATGTGAAAGTGAAGGAGAGACCTCTCACACTTCATCAATGAAGCGTTGAAAAGTTTGGGCTGCATTACGCAGTCCGTATGGCATTTTTTGTCATTTCAAATAACCCAAAAGGGGTTGTTATAGCATTTTATGTACATCATCAGGGTGTACAGGAATTTGATGAAAGGCTCGCACCAAGTCAAGGCGTGAAAATACTGTGGTGCCATGGAGAGCAGAAGTAAAATCGTGTAAGTGAGGAAGGGGATAGCGATCTGGAATCGTGTTGTCATTCAAAGCACGATAATCTCCACATGGACGCCAGTCTCCAGGTGTAGGTTTTGGACCATGTGTAAAGCAGAGGCATACGGGCTACTTGAAGGCCGTATAATACCGAGTTCAAGCATGTGTTCAAACTCTCGTCTCACAATTGCAAGACGATCTGGAGCTAAGCGACGTGGGCGGGTGAAAACAGGTGAGCCTACCGTATCAATACGGTGGACAACAGTGTGTTTAATAGGGGTATCCTTAGAACAGGGTTGAGTAAGGGATGAAAATTCATTTAGGAGCTGCTCTATAGCAGGTGAGCACTGTGGCAGAGAACTTGCCAATAATGAAGAGGGGTGCACGGTAGGAGAACCAATTACTGAAAGATATGTGACATTATCAATTAATTGTGCTCTACGAACATCGACTAATAAATCATTAGCAGAAAGAAAATCAGAGCCTAACATTGGGGTATATACATCCGCGACAAGAAATATCCAGCAGAAAACACGTCTAAGTCGAAGAGAAACTGAAATAGAACGATGTCCATAAGTGTGAATAGATGAAGAATTAGCTGCACGTAAAATGAAAGGAGAAGGTCCGTTTGCACGGTCTGCGGCTGTTGCAGGAATAACACTGTATTGAGCTCCAGTGTCAATAAGGAATGCATAGCCTGAAAGTGGATCATGCAAGGTGAATGTTGGACCAGGTGGTGCAGTAGATTGTGAATCATTAAATTTTTGTGGAAGAAGGTTAGTATTGCTGTGGGAAGGAGTTTGTGTTGTATTTGGAGAATCAGTTGGGGGTATTAAATTAGCTGTGGTTGAATAAGTAGGTTGCGATTCTTTAACTTTACTTGCGTACGTAGGTGTTGGTTTGACAGTGTTAAATGAGGTAGTGGTAGGGTTAGTTGAAGTAAGGATAGGAGGAGGCTTGAGAGGCTGTAGCGTCAGACGCCTGTGACACCAGCCTGGTTAGTTTAAAGGAGGGTTAGGAGTCCATGGGCAAGGTGTGAGACAGCGCGTTGCACGATCTTTAAACTTTTCATGATACCAGCAAGGAGGGGTATGAACAGTAGGACTGTGGTAAGGAAATAGGTTGAGAATGGGGCTGAGTAGTGGGGATTGAGGATTGAGGATGAGGTAAGGCTAATAGATTTGGATTAGGAGCAACCAACTGACCTGTTTGCGGTGGCTGTGGTTGTAGGAGAACGAGGCGTTGTCCAGGTTCATATGGGAGGCTCTAATTGGACCAGAGGGTCGTCCTCGTCTTGAAGAACTTCTCTCTCGTTCCCTGTTGTTAGCTAGCTCTATTCGGAGAGCTTTAAATTCATCTTTAATTGTTTGTAGAATTTCGTTGTTTACTTTAAGACCTTGTGCAGCCGGACTCAGATTGTCGTCCTGCGTGGCACAGATTTGGGGGTGATGGGTGTGGTTATCTACTTGGCCAAGGTGGATTCAATCATCATCTTATCAGCTGTTTTAGCCATTGTGAGGAGGTCTGTATCATCTGGCATACAACGGAGCATTGGCCGTAGGGCAGTAGGAGACCATTGAGGAAGCGGCGTCGCATTAAGGGTGAGTTTTTATCGTCTTCATTGGTCTGTCCAGCAGGTCTTGCAGATGTCTCAGGAAGGCTGTTGGCGTTTGATCCCCAAGAACTTGGTCCTTGAGTAGAGCATTGAGTCGCTCTTCTTCTGATTGGCCGAGTCTCCTGACTAACTCGCTGAGGAGGCTCTCAAAAGCTTGGTCAGACGGAGGCAATAGAGTTACATCCCGCACTACTTTGTATACTTGTGTAGGCAGGAGGTTCTTGGTGACAAGGAACTTGGTTCGTGGGTCCGTAACTCCTTTTATCTCAAAATAATCCCGCAGTTGACTCACAAAGATTCCAGGCTCTTCAGCGGTGAATTGTGGAGTGGTAGGCTGATACATTGTGAGAAAGTCCGTTATAGGTGGTGAATTTGGAGTACCACCGTTGGATGACCCTAGGTTGTTGTTGGTCATTGTGGCTATTATTTGTTACAAGGTACTAAAAAAAATTTAAAATGTGTCACAAACTGACAAGGCATAAAAAAACTTTAGAAAATGCTGAATTTATAAAAAGGCAAAATAAAAGGAATATTTTTGCAATAGAATACACTTCCAGTACAGGTGAGTGCTTTGTACTAGTGAATTTAATAAAATTATAGATGCAGACTGAATATATTGACAAAAATTAAGAAAAAACTTAGAATTTTTTTTTGCATAAATTACGGTGTTTGGTCACTCCAGGAGGTTACCAATTGTAAGAGTCCGGTTTTATTTATTTAGACCTTTACAAGTTTACGTAGATAATTAACTATATGCCAGGGTCACCAGCGCCCAAGTACTAGATTGGCATCCGGCACTGCGGCGCAAAGTTAATTTTAATAAATGAAGGGAAGGACTGATTATTAAATCAATATGAATTTTTATATTTTATTAACAACAATTAATAAGTATATGCAAAGGGGATTTTTACCCGTAACAACTTTGATGGACTTATAATGGTGAGATTAAATAATGGCCTGTTTGGCTAATATATAACAGTCTGCAAATAATACTGATTATAATAATAAATATGCAATACAAATAATAGTAATAATAGTAGTAATAATAACTAAAAGATAATATTGTAATAATAATAGTATAGTAATAATAATAATAATAACAAAGATAATATCAATAATAACTAAAAGATAATAGCAATAATAACTAAAAGATAATAGCAATAATAACTAAAAGATAATAGTAACAAAGATAATAGCCACAATGACAACCTTGTCACAAAGGAACTTTGCTTGCTGGCGGGGTGATTTCGAATATCATGTGTAAAGTGGCGTCCTTTGTGTTGTCGTTGCACACAAGTTTGTTTTTACTTAATAATTTTACCAACCAGCCAAAATAATCCTTAAAAGCCCATTCATGTCTAGTCACACCACACTGAATTCTTAAGAATTAAATTTGATCACTGGACATATTTAACTTATTTATTTATTTATTTATTTATTTATTTATTTATTTTAGATTTAAATATTTCACTCATGCCAATTTGTGGCAGTTTTCACTAATAAAGAATACTCTTGTGGTGCAAGGCACTACAACACTTTCAAAGATACTTTTTAAATAGAGACGCTAATAACTATTCATGAAATATGATCATATCTGACGCACGTTGAAGCAGGCCGGCGATTGCTGTTACATGTTTGTACATGAATACTACCGTTGCGCTGCGCGCACAGTCTCGGCACAGACGTACTCAGGTTTCATCTTGTATCCCGCGGTTTTAACATGATTAAAAATCAGGAATTATACATATATTTGCTTATTCCTGCAAATATATTTATTATGAGGAAAACTATTTTTTCTTCGTGAGTAGGTTAACTGAGCATACCTGTATTAACAATTTATTTGAAATACATAAATTGAAAAAGTGTAGTTTATTTTATTTTTCCATACCTAAAAATTTTCAGGATTATTTATACATATTTACTTTGTGCTTTCCTTTTAGTTATATCACTATATGAATACTGAGATATGAAGTACCATTGATTTGGCATTTATTTATATCCAGAAAATATAATAATAAACAATTGAATGAGACAACTCGTGAGCTCATGGCTCACCAGGTGAAACAACTCAAATAATTATTCTTTCAAAAGTATCTTGTATCTTAAAAATGTATCTTTTATCTGTATCTTGAAGATACAGTTTTTTCGAGTATCTTATATCTGTATCTCAGATACAATTTCCAAGTATCTTGCCCATCTCTGGACCCACCCTTGCATACGTTACACACCACCAGAAGTTTGTAATCGCCCACCCCCTACGTCATACTTCAAGGTCACAGCAGGGGTCAGTGTTTTTCGTTTCTGTTCCACAACTTTTGAATAAATGAAGGTATTAGGATGATACTTTATACAAATGTTACTCACCACTAGATGATTTGAAATCGCACACCCTGTGGGTCATATCTTCAAGGTCAAGGTCACAGCAGTGTGTTACACATGATTATAGATACTTAAAGAGAAGTAAATTTAATTTTTAAGTTCAATTTCAGTTTATATTTTAACTTCATTTTAATATTTTTTTTTCAGAGAGGCTGGAACTGCCTTAATTTCACGTTAATTTCAGGAATACATGCAGTATATACAAGCTCATGGTGGTTTCAATCAATCAAACAAACATTATATATGATGACGATAAAAATAACCACCAAGGAAAAAGAAAACACGAAATAGTGCTCAAGCACTTTTGTCTAATGACATCATCAGTGTTTCTGAGTATGTCATTAGACGAAAGCGCTTGAGCACTATTTCGTTTTTTCTTTTTCCTTCGTGGTCTTCATCATATTATTTCTTGAAAGTAGCACGTAAATATTTATGAAAAAGATATCCATGAAGGAAATTAAAACATGAAATCGTGCTCAAGCGCTTTCGTCTAATGACACCCTCAGGAAATGAGAATGTAACTTTGGGAGTGCCAATATGGCGGAATTATGACTTTCAACATTCTAAGCTAATGCGCTATCCAGTAATGATGTAGGACTCGAGGCCGGTTTGGAAAAATTATTATGGATTTTTCTAAAATTTCTGTTTTTCGTATTGAAAGCTTCCTTCAACTTAAATAATTTATGTAAAAGTTATTTATTTAGCCATTGTTATATTGTGTTGGTACTTTTCTGGCATATTAGTAAATAAAATGTTCATATATGGCAACACTGAGGAGTATACACAGGGGCAACACTCATTCAAGCTACCACGTAGTAGAATCACTCACCCGACTGCAGGGCTGCCAAAATTGGTACTAACGTACCAAATTTGATACGTTTTACCCCTTTGGTACGTCTTTCATGAAATTTGGTACTATTTGAACATTTTATTAAGCGATATACTACTCTGACTTTATAGAGAAGCGATCGAATGTTAGACAGTTCACTATAGCTTACAACTTCTCCAAACAGCCTTTTTAGCGCTTTTTAGTCACTACTTTAGTGACGTTTGGCATCGTTCGAAAATCTGACGCTCACCGTGCTCACAGTCACGTCGTCTCTCTCTCTCATTTGTCAGTTCTGAACTTCTGTTAGCAGTGGCAGCATCGTGGTACGTTAGTGTTCTAGTCTTCAAAATTGTTTTTTCTTTAATAATAAATGAAACCCCTCTAGATAATGAGTGAAAACCGAAAACTCAAGTAGCTGCATCAGAGTTAAAACTATGTACCTTTGTTGCAGATGATAATTTACCTATTGCAATACTGGATCACTTGCCTGGCCTTATTTCGAATGCATGTCCAGACTCTAAAATTGCTAAAGACATTAAATGTGCAAGAACCAAAGGAACAGGTATTTTTCGCAGTATTATTGGTGATACTTACTTTAACAATCTTGTTTCTCAGTTAAAAAACATTAAATTTTCACTAATTAATTATTGATTAAACAACTGATATAGCAACCATTAAGCAACTTGTCATGTTGGCAAGGTATTATGATAGTCATGTTCAGAGAACAGTGGATAAATATTTAACTTTATTAGTTTAGTACAGGGGTGGGCAACCATAGGCACGCAAGGTGGTTGGTTGTCCAAGGCAAGCTTAGTGATTCCCAAAAATTGCAATTTCAAAAAATAATTTGGAAATTATAAAATTATATTAAATTATTATATTGAATATTATTACATATTATATATTATTATATATTGAAATTAAAACATTTTAAAGGACTATCAAACTGTGTGTATTTTTGGTCAAAATACAAATCGAAAACGCTTTGATTTGTTTGTTGGGATTGAAATAGAGCGAACCGTTCTACGAAATATGCATCTGAAAATTATAGTTGGCACGCAGGTCCGTAAAAATGTTAGCATTAATTGTAAACTGGCACACTGCTTTCAAAAGGTTGCCCACCCCTGGTTTAGTACTTTTGATGAAAATTATTTGGCAGCCCTGCACCCCAGTATTACTTAGTACGTGGTGGATTGCTACGTGTTTTGATTTAAGTTTTTGTTTTTAATAATGTATATGCAGTTTCTCTAAACTGAAGCTACCCTATTCAGTATTTCTCCTTTATTTTTACAGCTGACAAAGATTTCTAGGAATATTGTGAAAGATGGGTAAAAGAAAAGATTTAAGTCCTCGTAAAGTAGGACAAATTAAAGTTTTATTGGAAAGTAGCTTGCTGAAACAAAAAAAAAATGCTAGAAAACTTAGTGTATCTACAAAAAAATGCTAAAGGTGAAGAAATAGTCGAGACGGATCGGAAACTGTGGCAGAAAGACGTGCACTAATCCAAGATTGAATAGAAAAAAATAAACATGGCTTTGAACGACCGAAGGGCGTCATACAGGAGCCAGGAAGATATTTAGCATGCTAGCAGAAGAGGGGCTTTTAGAATGTGGGTTGTGAGCTTATCGTCCAAGGAAGAAACCACGACTCACCGAGGCAGGCCCGCTGCGCATGGGCAAAACATGAAAAGTGGACTTCGGATGATTGGAAGGTAAAATTATATTTTATAATAGTTGTGATGTTTATAAACTTTTCTTACTGCCCCTGTTACATTACCTCCATTTTCACATGAAACATTTTAAGGATACAGCAAGATAACTTGCTTTGTCTCCATGTCTAGTAGGTTCTAATAACTTTATTTTAGCTCAGGTTGTCTTCTCTGACGAATCAACTATAGCAGTGCTTGATGATCGCGTTCAAATCGTCCGGCGTCGACCTGAGGAGGAATTTTTGCCGGAATATTTGAAGAAAACAGTTAAATTTCCGCAAAAAATTATGACGTTGGGAGCTATTTCAGTGCATGGGACAGGTTGGTTGCACATCATTAATGGCACTATGAACCAAGATAAGTATATACGGGTACTGAGAGATCGTTTACTGCGTCAAACAAAAGATTGGTATGAAAATAAAGCATGGATATTCCAGCAAGACTCGGCTCCATGCCATACCGCAAAAAAGTTAAGACGTGGTGCTCACAAAATGGCGTCAGATTGCTCCCATGCAGGGGCGGAGCTAGCTAGGGGCAGGCGGGCAGTGCCCCGGGGACCGGGTCGTTTGAACAAGTGATGAGAAGTTATTTGAGAGGGCAACAAAGCTAGTAAATAAATATAAAAATGATATTTCCTCTGGATTGCCAAGTCAATTACTCTTTTCGAATGTGCTTAAAAACAGACTGAAAAAATGACAATCCATGAGCTATATTCATTTTTAATTAAAGACAACAGTACTTTGTGCTCAAGTTTTCCCGAAGTTGTGACTGCCATAACATTGTTCCTCACAATTCCTGTGACAGTTTCAAGTGCAGAGGGATCGTTTTCAAAACTTAAACTAATAAAGAACTACCTTCGAAATTCTATGAATTAAAAAAGATTAAGTGGACTCTCAATTATATCAATTGAAAACAAGAAAGCTAGAAATATTAACTTGGAGGATTTAATTAATGAATTTGCTGAAAGAAAGGCAAGGAAAGTTAAGTTCTGATGTTGTCGTAAGTAAACTTTTATTTCACGGTATCCTTTTTAAAGCTCAATATTTTGCATAATGTTTTGCCTTCTATGCCTCCATGCGTACAAGTAGTATCATAATTCTTAAATTTATGCTAAATAAATAATGCAAAGAAAAGCAATATAAATGTATAATAAAAATTTTGTAAGGGGGCCCGTGACACACTTGCTCCGTTCCTACTCCCATGGCCTGGTAATTCACAGCGAGACTTTATGAGATGAATTGAAGGATGAGATTCATCAAACACCAATTACTTACTACTAAAGTGCAGCTCATTGAACGACTCATACACGTCTGGTTTCACTCAGCTAAAATCAAAACTTTATGCCAGACTCTAATTCTTGCTATGCCAAAAGGTGTGCAGGCACTATCATCAGCTAAGGGGGGCCAAACTAAATATTAATATGACATATTTGCATTAAGACGTCAAACTAAATGCGTTTTATCTTAGTAAATATGCATTTAAATTGCCCTCAAACACAGAAAAACGAAATTTCGCAACAATCAATAATTTTTCCAGTAAAAAAAAAAATTATTATATATATATATATATATATATATGCACTAAAATCACAAAATAACACGTGACATTAATAAGCAAACAACCACAGGGAAAAGGAAACAAAAAGTCCGAGCGCTTTCGTGATATATTCACATTATCAAGGAGGAACAGAAAATAGCAATTTTCTGTTCCTCCTTGATAATGTGAATATATCACGAAAGCGCTCGGACTTTGTGTTTCCTTTTCCCTGTGGTTGTTTGCTTATATATATATATATATATATATATATATATATATATAAACCTTTGGTTAGCTTCCGCCCGAATTGTTCATTCTGACGAAGGTCAAGCTTTTCACTCCACCTTAGACCTACAGTTTAACGTGGAATCCGAACCACGCCCCATCAACAGCCCAGCGTCTTAACCACTAGGCCACCTAGGGTACCCATTTATCTACCAACCACTTTCTTTATTGTGTGGAAGGATGAACAGCTGGGTTTTGCTGCGCGCCGGCTGCCGTCGGGTCTCGAACCCGGGGCCGATGGATTCGTAGTCAGCGACGCTATCGTATATATATACTATATATATATATCGATATCTATCTATCATATATATATATATATATAAAGAGCCGAATCTTTACGTTCTTCATATTTTACGCTTGCCCTAGGATCCCTCTAACCTGTGGCCCCCCTCCTATCCTGTTTGGCAAGTAAATTTATTTGAACTGCATCTACCCTCGAACACGCGACTTGAATGAAACAGTAGGTAGATCTTCCTAACGGGAATGAACAGCAGTATGGAAACGATTGTACCCATGCAGTTCTGATGTGAAAAGCACGAAATATATAAACTCCAAAATTTTCAGTAATTTTGTGACCATTTTCCTCAAACTATTGAAACCAATTTCTCAATTATTACCAAATATTATAAATCATAACACAGTAGTGTTACTACGAGTACATACAAGGAGAATTATTTAAAAGCACTGAAAGACAGTCCGGTAAAACAATGTAACACCCTACTCGTACATTTGAGAGCTAATGATTGAGAAGCGGAAGGTTGTCAAAAATAAAAGCAACGAATTCGAGATTTTATGACAAAATTTATACAACAAATACAAACATTGTAAAACAATTTAAATTGTAAATTACTTTACAACTAACTCGGAACATGAATTTTCCCGTTTATCTCGCGTATGTACAATAGTGTGTTTTTTAAGTAGGTCTTTCGTCTTGCACGTGTAATCGCACTGGGGACAATGGAAGGGTCTCTCTTCAGAATGAACGATGAGATGACGTTTGAGTTTCTCCTTCAATTTACAGCGATAGTTACAGATGGAACACTGATAAGGTTTATCTGTGGAATGAGTTACGTAGTGTCTTCTTAAAGTTTCGGGTAATTTGGATCGATAGTCGCAAAGACTACAACGGTATGGTTTTTCATCAGAATGAATAACAGAATGCTGCTTTAAATTAGACTTAAGTTTAAAGCCTTGACCGCACTGATCACACTGGTAAGGTTTATAATCACTATGTTTTATTACTATGTGGTCTTTCAGTTCCGTTTTCGTGCTGAAAACTTCTTCACACTTTGGACAATTGTTACTTCTATTTGGAGTATGAATCTTAGCGTGCTGTTTCAACTCTGTCTTTTTACAGCATCGAAAAGAACAATTGTGGCATTGGTAATCGAGGGATTTAATATGCGATACAACTGATTTCCCATTTACGTGTTCCTCTGATATTACAAACTGAACAGGTTCTTCTGTTTTGCAATTCCTTTGGTCAATTTCTTGTTTAACACTGCAAACTTTAGTTTCGTCACAATTTATTTTCAAAATTTTCATGTCTGCAAATTCAGATTTAATTAAAGGTGTATCAACTAAACAAATATCTGATTCTATCTTAATTTTAGGGTGAATGTCGGGAGAATCCTCGGAACTAATACGAATATTTACGCGAGTAGGGTTAAACATTTCTTCAAAAAAATCTGAATTTTCTAAATGAGACTCAATATGTTTATCGAGATGTTTTTTAATTTTAGTACTAAAGTAGCAATGTGAACAACGTAATAATGTGTTTGAAGCATGAGAAAGAATGTGATTCTTAAACTCACTTTTTCGCTCATATTTTAAATTACATTGCTTGCAGTGGTACGGCAATACAGACATGAAACCGTGTCTACGCAGGTGTTTTTCTAGCGTGACTTCCCTTTTGCAAACAAACTCACACGCAGGACAAGTAAGTGGGTCTTTGGCACCGTGATTAAAATGCATGTGAATCTTAAGATCGGTTTTAGTTTTACTCCGAAATAAGCAATGGGGGCAGGAAAACCGTCTTTCGAACGAATGTGATACAGCGTGTCGCCTTAGTTTTGCTTCAGAGTTAAATCTGTAATTACATCTGTCACATGCAAAAGGCCTGTCCAGCGAATGAACTTTAACGTGGAACTTGAGGGCAGTTTTGAGTTTACAAGCAAAATCACAGCGAGTGCATTTAAAAGGCTTTATGTCAGAGTGCACTACCGCGAGATGAGACTTGAGGTTATCTTTCCGACTACAATTATAATCACACAGATGGCATTCGAAAGGTTTACTTTCAGTGTGAGTTACCAAGTGCCTATTGAGAGTACTGTTCCGCTTGAAGCAAATCCCACAAACTGAACACTCAAATGGCTTCTCGTGAGTATGATGGTTAATATAATGGTCTTTTAGTAAATACTTAGTAATGCATTGGTACCCACAGGCAGAACAGTGAAAGGGCAGTGTCTCTTTGTGGACCAACATATGCTTCTTTAAGTAATTCATAGACTTGCTTTTAAAATCACAAATACTACATTTAAATGGCTTTTCTGAAGTATGTTTAATACCATGTTTTACGATGTCAACTTTTCTCTTGCATTTAAAAGGGCACTTCGAACAAGTAAATGGTTTCTTCTGAGAATGAACAAGCTTAACGTGATTTTTCAAATACTGTTTTAACTTGCAAGAGAAAGCACAATGAGAACATTTATAAGATTTCTCTTGGGTGTGCACAAGCAAGTGTTTAGCGAGTGAATATTTTGTCTTACAAATCACTTTGCATTCAGAACAAAGGAATGGAGCAGTTTCTGTATGGCATTTGGAGATATGTTCCTTCAGTGTGTAGTCATTAGATGAACTAAATTCACAAACGGGACATGGGTAACCTTTGTCCTTATCTGAATTAACAGTTCTTGGACTAGAACTGAACTTACACTCGTAGCCAATTTCGCAACTCTCAAATGGCTGTGGTAAACTAAGGACATTGTAGTGTTCTTTAATATGAGAAAAAACTTTGCAATCAAAGCCGCAATGGAAGCAACGAAATAAAAAATTTCCTTCCGTTGATGTTTTGCAGTCGCCATTCTAGAAAATATGAAAAGTAAAAGGGTGAATATAATTTTAACTTTCAACACGATTACATTAAGTAATGAAACCAAACACCATATTTAGCTAACGAAACTTCGCGGATTACAGATTAATTTCTCATGAAAACTGAAGTATGAGAGCTAAATTTTATCTCACCATCCAATAAAGAGATCACAAGAATGAAAGTTTTTTTTTTTACTTAAGACTCGCTCTTATTCCCCAATATTTTTTTATTACACTAACAACAAATGAATCTATGACAATACAGAAAATATAATTCTTATAATTGGCATTTGATCTTTAATTTTATGTTTTGTGTATGTATGTATAATATATATATATATATATATCAGACATGGGGCTGAAGCCAGGCCTTCGGGTTGACACACACACACACACACACACACACACACATACACACACACACACACACACACTCTGCCAAGAGTTGAAATGAGGAAGATATTAACAATTTTCTAGAAATGGAATATGGTTAACAGTTTAATACCAATATTTATAATACTGCATAACTCACAATCTAAAAATTCACAACAAACAACTCTTAATACTATGAGAAAGAAACAAAAAAAATTGAAGATTTTATCAAGATGTGATAGTCAGAATAAAAATGAATGTATGAGTTATTATTAGTGAACTTAATTTGTGCATCTCCAAATTTTCAGATCCAGAAATTATAAGTTTCCATAATTTCCTTTTGAACATTAAATTTTACAGATGGAACTAAATTACTGAGCCCATCAAGGAATTCATCGACATTCAAATTGTCAGGCCAAAGGCATAACATATCTATATACCGGCACCAACCAGTGTTGAAATTAACAATAGTGGGAAAAATTCTACTTTAAAAAAAGAATCCATATATAAATTCAGTAACACGGGTGAGAGGGGATTTCCCATTACTAATCTAAACAACATAGCATAAAACTTATCTTCAAAGTGAAGATAAGTTTCATGATATGTTGTTTGGATTTATATATGGCTTCTTCTTGCCTTCTCTCTTCATTCCCTGACAAGGTATACTGTTGAATACACGAAAGGCTTCAGAATCTTTTTCCATTTTTCCTTATGGGTGTGCATTATTTATTTATTTTGTGTTTGTGAAATTTATCCCATTATATACCTTTCAAATGTTCCATGCGATGATTCCTCATTTCACGAAGGTCAAGCTTGTCACCCCTCTTCTCGAGTTGGCCTGGTGAAGTAGTCAGTTGGTTTCTTGTACTCTCCACCTCACATAGCCAGGTACACACGGCTCATCGGGGATTGTTCTGAGCCAGGCATCTAATCTTCTTTTGAAGATGTCCACTGCAACACCACTCATGTTCCTTGGTCCTCTCACAACAAAACTATTTTCTTTCAGGGTTAAGGATGTTGCCTGTCTAGCCTTTAATTTGGGAACACGACACAGTCTTCCTTTTCTACTTTCCACTGTTGTTTGGGGAGTTACAGGGTTCAGAGTAAGATTAGGGGCGATTTTCTCTATTATTTTCCAAGTGTAAATAATGGTATCTCTCTCTCTCTCTCTCTCTCTCTTCTCCTTTCCAGTGAATATAGGTTTAATTCACGTAATCTTTCCCAGTAATTTAGTTCTTTGCACCCATTGATCTTGGCTGTGAAGCTTCTCTGAATCCCTTTCTAGCTGTCTAATGCCTTCTTTTTTATATGGGCATGTTAGGACTGAGCAGTATTCCAATTTGGATATGATCAGTGTTTTCAGTAGAGGAATAAATATATTCCTATCCCTTCATTTAAAGGTTCTCAGTATCTGCCCAGTTACTCACTTTTCTCTGTTCACTATCATCTTATTTTGTGTTTCAAATTTTGCATCAGTTATTACAACTCCTAAATCTTTTGCTTTAGAATATTTCTCTGAATTTCCTGTCCATTTGGGGTACTATAGTATTCCATGGATTTTAGGTCTTCCCTTGTATATATACAGGGTAAGTCACGATGAAATGTCATAACTTCAGGAGCTTATAGCTGGTCATTCCCAGTCAAAAATTCCATATGAACATAGGTCCAATTCTTAATGGTTATGGAGCTATGGATGTTTGAATTTCAAGCATGGGCATGCGTGACCTTGAACTGAATTGACAGTTACTTACTGAACCAAACTAACTATGCAGTAGAGTGTTATGTTTCACAGCATGCAGTTGGTGTTTTGCACATTCAGAATGCCTTTTACATTTTCAAATGTAGAATATGCCAATATGGTGTATGTTTACAGATTTTGCAATGGAACTACTACTGCTGCTGTCGCTGAATACCCGTGACATTTTCCAAATCTAAAAATTTCAGATGGATGAGTGTTTAGCAATGTTTTCCAGATTGCAAGAGAGCTGTTCATTTTCTAGCAACACTGTTTTATCTGAGCGTCTGGTACAAGATGTGGCTGAACAAGAAAACATTATTCAGATGGTACAGCAGTCTTCATGTTAGTACACGAAGGACTTCCACACATCTTAGAGTTCCCTAAACGAGAGTATGTACAACATTACACAAAGAAGGCATGTATCCATACCACGTACAGCATGTTCAGCACCTTCAACCTGGGGATAGTGCCCAATGCCTGGAATTTTGTAATTGGATCAATACCGATCGACAATTGCATCGATACATCTTGTTCTGTGATGAGGCTCAATTTACCTGCAACGGTGTCAACAACACTTACAATTCACATTGTGTGGTCAGAAATGAATCCTCATGCCATTGTGGAAAGTAATTTTCAAACTAAATGCAAAAAACTTCACTTTTCTACGTGAAGGTCAAATTGTGATGATAAAACCCCACTCTAATAGACAGAATTTATTTCCACAAGTTTCGATGCCCACTGTATCCACCCGAAGAGGATGCCAGTGGGCAAACTCTATTAGAATGGGTTTTTATTATCATAATTTTCAAACATCGGTTCAGTGTCAATGTGTGGTGTGGTATTCTCTATGGTCAGCTGATTGGTCCATTTATCTTCAAAGGTGGCCTTACAGGCAGGGCTGTGGAGTCAGAGTCGGTAAAAATGTACCAACTCCGACCTCAATATAAAATCTTAAGAAAATACTATTTTAAGTATAAATAATAAATATAAATCAAATATATTTATTATTTATACTTACTTAATTATCAGTATTAACCCTTACTTTTTTTTCAGGAAATATTTTTATAATTGTGATACTGATAACTTGATAAGTTTAATTTCAAATTATTGATAAAATTATTTGTTCTAAACTTCAATGCACAAGGGCAAAGAGACTTCCAACAAAATCAGCTGTGTTTGAACACTTTACAATCACTAAAGATGGAAAACATTTCATGTGTCAGTGTATGATACAAGAAGATGAAGAAGAAAAATACTGCAATGCCAAAATCAGTGCATATTCTGGCACTGATAAAAATACACCTACCAGAGCATCAAATTTAAAAAGACACTTACAGCATCTTCATCCCGAAGTTTTTAAGGCTGTCAATGAGAAAGATGACAGAAGTAAGGAAACTATCCCAAGTACTTCGAAGCTAACAAAAGATCAGAAAACTACTCAGGCAGCAGTTACAAGATACTTTGTTAGTAACAAAGTTACTGTAACGATGATAGCAGATACGTTCAAGAAGCACATCATTGAACTGGTGTCAAGGAATGGTGTACCTCTATCATTATTCTCACAACCAGGCTTTGTTGGTCTGAATGGAGAAATGGCCTGCAAACTTGGCGTTTCTCTGGAAAGAGAGAGCATTAGAAAGATGGTGACTGAAGAAGCCAACAATAAAAAGGAAGAACTTCAAAGAACTCTCAAGGGACGCTTTGTGTTTCTCAAAATGGATGCCTGCACGGGCCATAGAGTGAACTATTTTGCCATTAATGTACGATTTGTTGATGAAAACAATAAAATGGTGACTCGGACACTGGCAGTAAAGGACACAGAAGCTCATCACACCAACGAATATCTTCAGAAGTTAGTGGAAAAAGTTCTATAAGATTTTAAAATAAAAAAAGAGCAGGTTCTATGCATCGTAACTGACAATGCTTCAAACATGCTGAGCACAATCAAACGAATGAATATAGATAATGAGGTCGACCTACAGTTTGAAAAACACCTCAATGATGTAGAAATGTTGGCAAGTGAAGATGACAATCCTGAAACTGAATCTCAAGGAGCAGAAATAGAACCAAACGCTGATCTTTTAGATGATCTTGTTGAAGCTGCCTCTAAGCTCTCTCGAATCCATCACATGCACTGTGTTTATGTAGACCCAATGCACCAAATTCTGTTGGATGATGAGCAACTGACTAAAGGAAAAGCTGCACTTTGTGAGGTAGCAATTCGGATGAATGGGCTACATGAACATCAGGAAGTAGTAGTAGTTAGCACTGCCCTATCATCAGCCTCATCAACTGATGATGAATTAGATTTTGAGAAATATTTGGAACAAAAGGAATGTGCAGTGTCACTGCTTAGAAGAGGCACCCACCAAACCTGTGGAGAATAGATTAACTAAATTTAAGTGAAATTTTTCAAATGCACGAAATGAAGTTAAAAAATTTGACTGTTCATCAAAACTGACAGTGCAAGAAGTCATCCCCTTATTTCCCGAGGTTGTAAGAGATGTTGCCCTGGTTGTTACTGCTCTGCCACCAACCCAAGTCAGTGTTGAGTGGTTGTTTTCTGCACTGCGAATAATTAGATCAGATTTGAGGGCATCCATGAAGGAGGATCTGACAGAGGCAATTCTTTTTCTGAGGACAAATTCTTTTAAATTTTAGATTTTTTATATAGTAGTGTATTTTTTGTTTATCTTTTATAGTAATGTATTTTTTTGTTTAGAAGTTTTGTTCAAATAGATTTGTTTATGTTCTCTTAGTCTTAAGTTTGTAATTTCTGTTCTTGTTAATATTATACCCAATATTGAATATTCATTATTGTAATATCACTAAATATGTTTCTGTAATTTTATTAATAAAGGGAAAAAAAAGCCATAAAGGCATAACTACAACCATTAGATTTATACTGTACTTGAATATAGGTTATGAGTCTAAAAAGTAGCCTGATGATTCATATGGTGGTGATGAAATGCCTTGTGTTACCATTTACCAATTTAGCAGATTTACCATTAATATATATTGACCTTTTATGAAGGAGTCAGAGGGTACTGACTCCACATCCCTGCTTACAGGTGACGTTTATCCTCGGAGGTGGTCTTACAGGTGACATTTATCTACGATTTCTGCAAGATGAACTACTGCCACTGTTAGAAGATGTACCTTTGGCAACGCGATTGCATATGTACTTCCAGCAAGATGGAGCTCCTCCTTATTTTAGCTGTGCAGTGAGAACGCATCTCAATGATCACTTCCCTGGTCGATGGATTGGTGGTGGTGCACAAAATTGGCCACCCAGGTCTCCAGACCTAACCCCTCTAGATTTTTATCTGTGGATGTGCATGAAAGAGCTGGTGTACCAGAAGAAAGTGGAAACATGAGATGCATTGCTCCATCGCATTTTGGATGCTGCAGCCCTCATAAAGGACAATCATAATGAACTAATACGAGTTACACGCATGTTTCACAGATGAGCCACGATGTGTACTGAGGCTGAGGATAGTTATTTTGAACAGTTATTGTAAATTCATGAATAAACACTTTTGTTCACTTATTCTTATTTTTAAACATTCAAACATCCATAGCTCCATAACCATAAGAATCGGACCTATGTTCATATGAAGTTTTTGACTGGGAATGACCTCAGCTATAAGCTCCTGAAGTTATGACATTTCGCCATGACTCACCCTGTATATACACTGTACAGGGTGTCCCATAAGTCTGGACCCATAGGGAAAAATAATAAAATTACAAAATAGTCCAAAAATTTATTACATAATCTGTTCAAAGTGTCTGCCGTTGTGTCGCACACATAGTTGAAGGCGCAATCTCCACTGCGACAACACTTTCTGAATCACAGTCGCAGAAATTTCTTGACATGCCTCCACAATGCGTGCTTTAAGGTGGAAAATGTTCTGATGTTTGACCTCGTACACTTTGGCTTTCAAGTGGCCTCACAAAGTGCTGTCGCAGTGGAGATTGCGTCTTCAACTATGTGTGCGACACAACGGCGGACACTTTGAACAGATTATGTAATAAATTTTTGGACTATTTTGTAATTTTATTATTTTCCCTATGGGTCCAGACTTACGGGACACCCTGTACATATATTAAAATAATATATAAAAATAAAATATATAAAAGATATGAAATAATATTATTATATTAATATTAAATTTACATAATAACTATTTAAACAAGTAAATAACTATTTAATAATTTAGCTTAATTTAATTAAACAAAATTATTTGCAAAAAAGGGGGTTTGGGGGCAATTTTGTTAGGGAGGGAAGATCTGAGTTTGGAGGTTAAGATTTACCCCCAAGCCTTATGGGAAAAAAGCCCAGGTTGTATATTTAAATAAAAATGCATAAATAATAAATTTGATCACTTCACCCATATTTTTTTTTTTTTTTTTATGACCACATGTGGTCTCATAAAATAGTATATTCACAACTAACATGCACTAATACAATTTTGTGGCATTATATAAGCACACGATTACATTAAGAATACAAAGATTCAACTTTGTCATGATTCTGAAACCCATTGGGTTAATATACTGTAGGTAAGAAATACCTCCCCCCACCCCCAATTGCGACATAGGTGATTTCATCTGAAGTCATTTATACATGGATGACTTAGAAGTGTCCAATCTTATATTGCTGAAATTACTCACTCACTGCCAATATAATAGCAAGAAGTACTGCCAGATAACCAATATGTCAAAAAGTAAAATTTAAAGGAAAGTGGAATAAAAATAACTTGGAAGAGTATAAACAGAGGAACAATTATTAGTGTAGACAGCCTGTATCCGCAACCCCTAAAATGCTCCTTTCAATGAAGACAAATTATGTTTATAATATATTTTACACTTAATGTTCAGAGTGCCTAACACATTTGGCAAAGGATGTATGGTGTGTGTATGTAGTTAATCTTTAACAACAGGGCCCTTCATAATAACTTTAATGTAGCTAGTGAATTCCCTCCAACTAAATGACTCTTATAATAATCTTTTTCTGCAAACATCCAATTACAAAAAGAGATTCAGACTATCTTCTTTGAAAATGGTGCATGCAGAGACACACGAGTAATAAGATTATTTCATTTTCAATGGATGGGGCACAGACATTCTTGAAAAGATTGTATCATTATTGGCTCATTTTACTTACCTTTTCTGTATTTTCAGAATCACTTATTTCTAACATATTAATTCCAGTAGCATCATTTTCTTCACCAAATATGACTATATTTTCACAACTCTCTTGTTTTGGAGGCATTTTCAATACTATTGAGGATGAACACTTCTCTCTAAGTTCATGGACTTCAATTATGTTGTGAGAATCATCTGGAATATCTTTGATCTTTATTTGAGGAGAATCACAGTCAAACTTCTGTAATATGAGATTACAGTTTCTTAATTCATTATTCATTATAAAGCAAAAAGTTCACACACACCCCCCCAACCATATAGTAACAGCCAAGCCTACTTTAACATGAAAGTTAAGTTAACAAAGCCATTCTTGTTAGATGAACTTGAGTACATAGGCCTACTGTCTGCATTTTTATAACTTATTTATATCCAATGTCATACCAAAATTTTATGTATGCTTGGACCCTAGATCTATGTGCCACAAGCCTGCATAAACAATATTGATAAAATATTAAGTTTCAGGACCACCTATTTTTTTGGACCCCTGGAACGTTGGTCACACTAGAAATAACTAACCAACCGAAAGCACCCACCTAATCCTGACATAAGAGTCACCCTGACTGATGCAATGGATGAAATGAGTGGATCACCAAAATCTGGTGGCCACAAAACTCAATATCAGCTGCAATATTCACCAAGTTCACTTTATAGTGGGAGAAGATGGCTATTAAATTATTGGGGCAGGTGTGGACAAATACTACATTTATTTGCACTAGGCTTAAAGTACATTTATTTACACTAAACCTAAAGTACCACATTTATTTGAACTAGGCCTTTCATATCAGATGATAAAGTTCTATTTCATGACCACACAAAGGCTGGCATAGATATACAAGTATAAGTCAGCCTGATATATGTATGTTATGGCCAAACAACGAAATCGCTGTGAGCAAAAAAAACAGCCACAACAGTGACAACACGTTGTGGATGCACATAAGTGACCACACACTGACGTTAGACATTTTTTTGCTTCATGGCCATTCTCAACCACAATGCATTGTGGATGATTCGGATATGACCACAACACGTTGTGGATGACTTGAAATGACCACACACAGATGTCTTTCATCAAACTCTATTTAAACATGATGTATATTTATTGATGTATTCACCGATTAAAAAGCAAAGGTAAGCAGAATAGCAGATATGCCAGAAAAAAGATAAAGTCCTTTAAAAAATGATTATCAATAATTTTTCCATAGGTTTCAGTTAATTTTAAGCAACTTTAGAATGAGACGTAAATGTAAAAATTAACCAACTGGTTAAGTCAACTGAGTGTCCAGTTAGGTTAACTGAATGCTCAGTTAGGTTAATTGTACACCCTTGATGATTGGTTAGGTTAAGCCGTGATATTTCTGTTAGTTTTAATGAAAATATCACCAAGGGCATACAGTTGACCTAACTTGGCATTTAATTACCCTAACCAGGCATTCAATAATTTTTAAATCATCCACAACGCATTGTGGTCATATCTAAATCATCCACAATGCGTTGTGGTCATATCTAAATCATCCACAATGCGTTGTGGTCATATCTAAATCATCCACAATGCATTGTGGTGGTTTGAGAATAGCCATGAAGCGAAAAAATATCTAACATCGGTGTGTGGTCACTTGGGTGCACCCAATGTTTGGGCGTAACATATATATAAATATGTCTGGCTAATAGATGTCCCTTTACACACTAGTTGTGATAAGCTGGCAGAGATAAAGCCTTCCATATAGACCTAGTACACCCTATATGTAAAGCTGGAGAATATATAGTCTAGGTGGCTGATACCACAAAATTTTATTCAGACCACCATCCATCTTAACAAAGGCTATGGGTATACCTATTAGTACTGTCTTGTTGCAACAAACTATATAATAAAATAAAACTAAACAGTAGTTAAAATCATATAGTACTTACTTTTACATCCTCTTTTAAATCAATAACCAATACTTGACCCAAGTGTTTTTCCATTTTCTTAATATTTACTATCAACTTTCAGGTCTTCTATATTGCCCTTTCATTCTGGTACAGTAGCTATATCATTAAAATAGTATCTGTATAAAAATTTTTATTATTCTTAGTTGCTGTATTCAGAATAAAAATACAGTAAAACTCAGCATGCACCCAGCAAAACTTTACTATATCCAGTGTTAAAAAACAGAGTCCATAACAGCTTGGTAATATGTTAAATTAGGATATGTGAGGTTTTTAGATTAGTAATTAGTATGGATGTACCAATATATCGGTATCGGTGATAATGGCCGATTTTTATTGATATCAGTATCAGCCAATATTTCAAACATACGATTTTTCCAAAATTACAACACAAATTGTAACCTGATTTTCTTTTCAAACAGCCAATCACACAAGTGTAAATCCCTTGAGAAATAGGTATAGAGCCTAGAAAACCAAAAGCTATGTTATAGACAATATACACATTTTTAAATAGGTCAGGATATAGACATAGGCTATGGTTGGCTTAATGCTGCAGGTTAAGAAATGTAGCACATAAGTTTTATCCAATTTTCTTTTCAAACAGCTAATCAAACAAGTGTAAATCCTTTGAGAAATAGGTATAAAGCCTAGAAAACCAAAAAACTATCTTGTGGTCATAGCTCACAATATTAACCCAGCTAGCTGGTTAAAAACACATTTACTAAACCCAACATAGGCCCACAGTCCAATTGTATAACAAACAAAACTATGACATCTAAATGCAGTGTTGCCATCTTTAATGAAAAGGATTATTGCTTTGTTGCCAAATTTTCAACACAGAAAATAAATTAGGAATTGCTTTGTTGCCAAATTTTCAACACAGAAAATAAATTATGAATATGTTACAAAAATATGACAAACTAATAAACCCTAGCTGGATATTGGTATGATTATTTATCAGCTAAAAAGTGATATCGGCACATCCCTACATTACTACATAAAAAAAAAAAGTTATTTAAAATTGTGTTGCTTTCTCCTTTGCATTATGTAAAGTTGACAAACATCTAGCATTCCACTGATGAGCTTTGTCATTTGTTCTTGAGGACAATTATCAGTATGTCTATTTGCTTTTGTCAATCTTCTGTATATAATTACTGCTCCAGACCACCATTACTTAAACATATTGGTCTATAGACCACTTGTATACTTTTTATACCTGTTTTAAGTAGCCTCATCAGCTACTTAAAATTCACTCTCATGAAAAATACACAGCAGTCATTGAAATTACCTCCCTTAACTCAACCACTACTGTACACAATGATAAATCATTATTTCCCTAAAGTACACAATTATTTCATAAAATGTCATGTTGGACAGTCTCAAGCTGCTCATTTTCCCTTGCAAACTTCAAAAAGCTATTTATAAAAGTATTTTTTAATCTAACAAACAGGAATATTAAATGACCCAACCCCTGCAGGTGCTAAAGTATAGCATTACAGCAAAAAATAAAATAAAAAGAGACTTGGAATAAATAAATAAGTGCACTTATGAACTTCATAATTAAGATCACACACAGAATGTGTGTTTTCAATTTAAATAAAAACAAAATGGCTACCACATAACCAATACAGAAAAGCCACCCATTTATAAAGGTCATGATGACATTTCCTTTGTGTCCCCTTCTACACAGGTTTGACTATATTAAAGAAAATCAGAATAGGCCTGGAGCTCCTATTCTCTTGGCCCTTGATAATGAGCCTCATGATTGCATTTTGGAGAACTGGACAAGGAAACTATTAAAAACTAAGAATGGAAGCTAGGCCAGGCTGAAACTCAAGATAGAATTAATCAGAGTCATTAACAGTTGGCTTTTGATATAAAAATAAGATTCCTGAAAAAAATAATTGTTGGCCACCAACGTGTGTCTGGCCACCCCCGTTTTTGTAAAAACATCTAATGCCGCACTAGCAAAATCAGGAAAATGGCAATATCTCTTCTTCTGAACATGCTAGAGAGATGGTTTACATACCAAAAGATGCAGAATTTGATTTAAAACAAATTATTAAGAGTGGTAGTTTTTCATAAAACCTTTAGTTTTTAAGTTATTTTAGAGAGACTAATTTTTGGGGCCCATAGACCCCCTTTCGACGGACCTTAGTGACAAAAGAAATTCTAAAATAAGCATGATTTGGCTTTTTGATTACTAACATTACCCTAAAAGGATGTTGACATGGACATAGTGATCACATGATATGACTTTTCCTTGTTATCTTGCATCCATTATGCTTGATTAAAGAATAGAGGGTGGGGCTGCTTCATGAACTTTTTTTAAACGTAATAAATTGAAAACTTGTTTTTTTTTCAGGTGCCTTTGTTATAAGTTTCCAACTGCAATTTGTCATTGAATTCAACATTTGCAATATAAAGTATGACTTCTACAAGGAAAACAGTTGCTAAAGTACTTGGTGATGTACGTTTTATGCCAGCAGAACAGTTTCCTTTAGGGAAATTGCCTACGTTGAAGCAAGTTATTGAAAGGTGTTTGTGTTTCGGAGACTATAAAACAGATGCTGTACTGAGAGCTGCTTCTGAGGAATTGTATAAATTGTGGGTCACATATAATGTTTATCCAATATCAGTAAATGCCATACAGAGCTGACTGAAAACCCAAATAAAGGAATTCAACCACCTTCTGAAGTATGACAAAAAGAAAAGGGGACCTAAATATCATCAAGATCTGGATGATTTTCTGAAAACTGTAAACGTTTTATTTGACATATATCAACATGATCACAAACTGTTGGCAGATACAGAGAAAAAGCACTTACTAAAAATGACTGAATCTGATTACCAGTTTTATGAGGTAGGTCTGTTGATTGAATTTCAAGTTGTAAATTATTAATTAATATTAATTAATTATCAATTATTAATATTATTAATAATTTGCTACAATTTTTAAAGTGCATTTAATAAGTTAGTAATATCAATAATACACTACTAATGATGTTAACGATAGGGAAAAGATGGTACTGGAGAAGTATGTTAAACTGATCAAGGGGATGTACAGGGGAGTAACAACTAAGGTGAGGAGTAGCGTGGGTGTGTCAGAGAGCTTTGGGGTGGAAGTTGTGGTCTGCACCAAGGATCAGCTTTGAGCCCCTTCCTTTTCAATGTGGTATTCAATGTGTTGACGGACAGGATTAGAGGGGAGGCGCCGTGGTGCATGATGTATGCAGAATATGTTGTGTTGAGTGGGGAGACGAAAGAGGAGGTGGAGCAGCAGTTGGAAAATTGGAGAGAGAGGCGTTGGAAAGTAGGGGGATAAGAATTAGCCGAAAGAAGACCGAATATATGAGATGTGATGTGCAGCAGGACCGAGGAGGGGAAGTGACATTGAGTGGAGAGCGTGTTAAGACGGTGGAGTATTTTAAATACTTGGGGTCAACAGTGGATGCAGAGGGGGGAGCAGAGAGAGAGATAAACTGTAGAATACAGTCGGGGTGGAAGAACTGGAGACGTATCAGGGGTGCTCTGTGATAAGAGGGTCCCAGTGAAACTGAAGGGAAAGGTATTCAAAACAGTGGTGAGGCCGGCAATGTTGTATGGAATGGAAACTGTGCCAATGAAGAAGAGCAATGAAAGAAAAATCGATGTGGCTGAAATGAAGATGTTGAGATGGATGTGTGGAGTGACGAGGAGGGATAGGGTCAGAAATGAGCATATAAGAGGGACAGTGAAGGTGGCGGAAGCATCTAAGAAGGTGCAGGAGGCCAGGCTGAGGTGGTATGGACACGTCAGGAGAAGAGAGGAGGAGTATGTGGGGCGCAGAGTGCTGGAGATGGAGTTGCCGGGATGGAGAAGAAGAGGAAGACGAAGACGAGATGGAGGGACTGTGTGGTGGCGGACATCAGGGAGAAGGACTTGGAGGAAGACGTGGTATACGACAGAGGAGAATGGAGAAGACGAACCAAAAACAGCGACCCCATGTAAAGATGGGATAATAAGCTGCGGAAGAAGAAGATATAGAGACCCATAGATAAAAGATACATTATAGTGTAATGAAATATAATCACTTTGTAGGACCAGAAAACAACTAGGCATGGTTACTGTACCCTGAAAGAAGTCCCAGAAACAGCCACTGACTTAAAATTCAAATCACGGGTTATTCAATCTCAAAAAGCAAAAGAATCAGTTCCTCCTCCTCATCCTCCTGAACCTATGGACATTCCTGAGTTGACAGCTAGCGACAGTTGTAATGATTCATTTGATGCAGACTATGTTCCAGAAGTCTCAACATTACAGAACAGAACTAGATTACGCTCATTAGCTGAAGCATGTGACAGGTATAGTACTGAAAGATAAATCTTTTAATACAGCTTAAAGTGAAATCATTGTGACTAAGAGATTAAGATTACCAATAAATTATTCATTGACAATAGATATGTAAATCTACTTTAAATATCCTAACAGATATCAAGTAAGTGATAGAGCAGGAGCGGCTATTGGTTCTGCTACATTGGTGGACTTTGGAGTAATCACCCCAGATAACATACAAAATGTTATTGATAAGTATGTTTTTAATCACTCTAGATATTACATTTCTTAGCTTCTGCTATAAGTTCTAAATCACCAGATTTACTATTATTTTTAATTAGCGTCAAAATTTCTATTTTGTATTTATATTAATTAGTTTCAAACAGGACACTGACATTTGTATATTTGTATAATGCTAATGCAGTAATGCACGGCCAATATTTTTGAAATACTTTTCAGAAACAAGTTGAGAAGGGAGAGAGCTAAATTGAGAGCTGAAAGGAAGAAGAAGGAAGAAGTGATATTTGGAAAAGTGACTGGCATTGGCTTTGACAGTAGAAAGGATGCTACACTTGCTGTTAACAAAGTAAATGAAAAGTATTACACATCCACAATCCTAGAGGAACATTATGTCATTACTGGAGAGCCAGGTAAATGGAAATGATTGTCATACAGTTATAGGCGTTATGCTGTTATATTACTGTACTATAAAGTAATATTTCAATTACTTAAAATTTTTTCTTTTTAAGTGACAACTGTCCAGTTAACTTTATTCCTTCCTTTTTCATTTAATTGTAAAATTAATTAATTTATTTTCAGATGATTTCTACCACGACCATTTTACCCCGGAGAGTGGCAAAGGCATTGACATTGCTCATGGCATTTATAAGATCATTAAAGGGACAGAACTTGAGGCCAAATTAAACTTAGTTAAAGCAGATGGGACAAATACTAACACAGGACATCATATGCATGGGTCAATCAGATATTTGGAAATGTTTTTAGGGCAACCTCTTCAGTGGGATATTTGTCTTCTGCATCTAAATGAATTGCCACTTAGACACATCTTCATAACTTTAGGTGGGACAACAAAAAGTCCAGACAAATTTTCTGGCCCTATTGGTTCTCAGCTCAATGGGGATGTGTCAGAATGGAATGTTGTGGACTTCAAATCTATACTTTATCCTGCATTTGTGCTTCTACCAAATGAGGTGGTCAATAATTTATCAACAGACCAATACTATGGATACGGCATCTGCTGGGCAATTATTACTGGTGAAGTGGATGAAGACCTTGCACTCTTAGAAGTTGGCCTGCTAAATCACTCTCGATGGCTCACCTTAGCCTGTAGAATTCTTCGCTTTTATGTTTCACAAAAAAGACCCAGTAAGAACCTCAAAATCATAGTAGAATTCATCATCAAAGTATACTTTCACAGTTGGTTCAATATCAAGGCTAATAAGAGGCTAAGTGATGGGTCAAGAAACCTATTCAATATGATCCAAAGAGTAAATAAATTTCCTGACAGGAAAATTAGAGAAATTTGTTATGACGTATTAAACAATAACAGCTATTTTGCTCATGGTGAAAATATTTTAGTTGGAATGCTGGCTGATGAAGATGAAGAGGTGAGGAGGTGTGCTGTCAATAAAGTTTTGTGTCTGAGGGGAGTTATAGAGGATTTTGATGATGAATCTGGTAGTAGCAATGATTTTGCAGGTGGAATAATTGAAAGTGATGATGAGAATGAAGAGGATCATGAAGGTGGTACTGATGAATATCCTGCTATAGATGAGAATGTTAGGGTCTTTAGAAAGCCAATCATCAATTTCAAAGCTTCTGCATACCACAAGCTGTCTGCTATGTCCCAATGGGAAACTGTTCCACCTGTATTAAGAGAATTCAGTAATGATGAACTGCGTGATATCATTAATACCGCATTGAAACTGGATCACGAGTGCCACAGTCAGAATGTTGAAAGGCACATCAAGCTTGTCACTGAAGCATCCTTGGCTGTTGTAGGTCATGAGCATAGAGATGGTCTTATTAGAAACAAAATTAGATCACGTAAATTAATGAAAGATTTTGCGTCTAAAAAATATTTTAAGTTCTAGATTATTATTTATCATGCTAAAATATGACAAAATGACAATTTGTTAATTGTATAATTTAATGTTTGGCGTTTTGGAATGTCAAAAAGCATTTTCAATGAATTTAAAATGGCTGATTTTGATTGATTTTGATTGCTGATTGAAAACCACTAATACATGTCAATTTGCAGCTTGAGAATGTTTTATTGTGTTGACATTCAGTTGAAAGGGGGTCTATGGGCCCAAAACATTAGTTTTTCTAAAATAACTCAAAAACTAAAGGTTTTATGAAAAAATACCACACTTAATAATTTGTTCTACATCAAATTCTGCATCTTTTGGTATGCAAACCATCTCTCTAGCATGTTCAGAAGAAGAGATATTGCCATTTTCCTGATTTTGCTAGTGCGGCATTAGATGTTTTTACAAAAACGGGGGTGGCCAGACACACGTTGGTGGCCACCAATTATTTTTTTCAGGAATCTTATTTTTATATCAAAAGCCAACTGTTAGTCACTCTGATAAATTAAAATCAAACAAAAATTATAGTTTCAGCCCGGCCTAAATTGAAGCAGAGTTCCCACACTGCACAATGTTACAGTATTTATTATTATTATCAGGGCTGTGGAGTCGGAGTCGGTGCAAATCCTTCAATTATAACCATAGCAGCCTAGGCCTAGCTCAATTTTATGAATAAAATATTTAACTTAATGTTTTAATATATAATATAATATATAAATAATATATAATATATAACATATAAATATAGTTGCTTATAATTAATAAGGATTATAATTAATTAATTAATTAACATAATTAATAATAAGGGGATTTAAAAATTTTGTACTAGCAACCCTAAATCTTTTTCAGATTTTTAGATTTCAATTTGATAATTTTGATAAGCATCACTGAAAGAAGATTTAATGGAAGTGATCCTTTTTTTAAGAACAAATTCAGTTTAGGTTAGTACATTTTGTTACGGATGTTTATAATAATACAAAAACATCTTATTAATTTGCTAAACCAATAATAATCTTATTTTGTTTAAGTTTCAATCAGTTTGTATTTTGGGATTTATTGTAATTTTTGAATAAAGAGAAAAAAAGCCATTAAGGCATAGTTACAGCCACTAAGTAACCTGATGAGTCATGTGGTGGTGACGAAATGCCTTGTTTATGAATCTCCATTGGCCTAATAAAGCTAATCGTAATAAATTTGGCCTTAACATTCCATTGGAGTCGGAGTTGTAATTATACAAGTCAGATTTCTGGAGTCGGAGTGTTAAAATTTTTGGAGTCAGAGTTGGAGTCAGCAAATTTTATCACCGACTCCACAGCCCTGATTATTATTCAAAGAAATATCTAAGACTAAGTCAATGTTTTATTCATGAAGTTGTACCAGATGTAAGAGAACATTTTACTATTATTATTATTAAAATATAACTTGTGACTTGGATTACCTTGATAGACCCAAGTGGCTTCATGTTTTCCCAATGTAATGTAATAAGGAAGGAAAGAAAATGTTGCAGAAACAGAAACTAATGTAAAACAGTATGATAGCCCTTCTAATATATTCACATTTTATTTGAAATTAATTAGCTATACAGTCTGACCCTGCAAATCTGGGATAATAGACCATGGTGACCTACGCAGATTACCCAAATTCACAGATTAACAGAATGGACTATCGTGATTTACAATTTATAGAGGAAGACCATGATTTTGACCCAAATTGTCCCTGAAAACATTGAAATACTCTATGGGTATGAGTACAAGAGAGATGACACACTGTGATTGGCTGGAGAGAGTGAACAATAGTTTGAGAGGAAGTGAATGAACATAGCATAGTGCACCAGTAAGAAAGAATGGTCTGTTTAAAGTGCTTTGTTCTTGTGTCATATCTTCACATACAATGACACCACATGGCCTACATGTTTCACTGTGATTGGTGCACACTTGGTAGTAAGCAGTGTAGTATATCAAATGTAAAGATATGACAAGAATGAAGAGCTTTAAACAGACCATTCTTTCTTACTGGCACACTATGTTATGTTCATTCACATTCTGTCAAACTATTGTTCTCTCTCTCCAGTACAGTACCATACATATTTAATATTTAGCTTGACCTTATGCACCTCAGTGGTATAGTGGTTAGTGTTGCTGACTACAAATCCATCAGCCCTGGGTTTCAGACCCAGTGACAGCAGGTGGCCCGCAGCAAAACCCAGCTGTTCATCCTTCCACACAATAAAGAAAGTGGTTGGTAGATAAATGGGTACCCTGGGTGGCCTAGTGGTTAAGATGCTGGGCTGCTGGTGGGGCATGGTTCAGATTCCACATTAAACTGTGGGTCTAAGGTGGAGTGAAAAACTTTACTTTCATCAGAATGAACAAGTTGGGTGGAAGCTAACCAAAGGTTACAACAGTAAACTGTATGTAATATTAAATATGTACTGTACTGCAGTGTTATAAAATTTTATAAAAATGTTTAAAATGAAAAATTACAAATGTTTTAACACTTTCATTCAATTTACCTTGATATTTAGTATATTTTTTAAATATTTTCCCAGTCCAGAAACCAATCCCTGAATAGCGAGGGCCTGGGTTATAGTATCCTAGATTTGCAGTCAGACTGTAACTCTAATATCTTATGCCACGAGCATAAATACATACCACATTACATTATATGATTGAAATATAAAGGATTTCTCTCATTACAATATAAAATTAATGAAATTATTACAGTATAGGCCCCTAGTGCATCACTTAAATTATAAAAAGTATTTTAGAAAATACAGACTATTTTTTAAAAATTACCAAAAACTCGCTTTCATTTAGACAGTACAGAAATATATTTGACATTCATTGTGAAAATACTAGTGTGTATTTGCAGGTCAGAGTATAGTTAGGTGTGATGAATGGTACAAAGTCAAAGGTCAGTCAAGATATAGGATTAGAGAGAATAGTAATCATAGTGTAGCAACTAGTAACAGGTTTCAGATACCAGGGAATTTAGATGAAACAGTAGTGTGAATTTATTATGATTGGGGACTCTCATAAGGAATCAGGACAATGAATTTTGCAATAAGGGAAGGAAAACCCATAGAAGGATATGTATTCCAGGAGGTAATCTTTCTAAAATCAACGAGGTAGTGAAAAAGTTGCCTGAAAACTGAGGTAATATTATAATTCATGTATGTATAAAATGATTTAACAAGCAAGGATAAAGATGGTAGATTTAAGTTGAACAATTCAGAAGTAGTTAAACATAAGTATGGAGAATTGATAGAAACTTTAAAAAATAGGCAGAGAAAGGGTTGTGTAATGGGCATTTTACCAAGGGTTGGGGTAAGCATAGAGTTTACAATTAGAATTTTAGCCTAAAATGCTAAAGTTAAGATGCTATGTAGTGAAGGGTTTGAGTTCATAGATTTGTAGGAAAATTTTTATGAAAGTAGGGAACTTTACAGTAAGGATGGATTACATCTTAGTAGAAAGGGAACTGCTTTATATGGGAGACTTCTAGAGAAGAATAAGAGTTCTTTGGGGTTTTGAAAGTTAACTTTAGATCAGCAAAGGGCATGGAGCATCAGGGTATAGGTAAAATAAATACTGTTAGAGTCTTAAATATAGATTATGTCAGGAATAGGCATATCAACGATCTAGCTAAAGGTAGGGTACCAGTTAAAACTGAGGAGTTGAAGTGTTTTTATACAAATGCACGTAGTCTTAGGAATAAGAAAAATTAATTATTTAGTTATATGATTAGTGAAAATTTGGATATAGTCCGCATTAGTGAGGCAGCAGCATTCAATGACACTAGAGCAGAGCATGAGTTAAATAGTTATACAATGTATTAGTGATGTAGCGGATGTCATTTTTTTCACATCCGCAGATGCGGATGCGGATGAGGATGTTTGATTTCAACATCCGCGGATGCGGATGTCTACATTTTCATTATTTTTTAGGATATATTCGAGATTTGTTGTGTTCAACGTATATAATAAGTTATTATATAGAGAGAGCTGTAGCTATAATGTAGTATAATTGATTAATTGTACAATAATTGCTGTACTTTTCTCTGAACATATAAAATAATATCAAGCATCTAACTAATATAGAAATCAATTAGTGAATTCATCTGCAAATAAATTCGTTATATTTTGTTGAGTTTCAGCCACAATTAGAAACCATAATTGTGTTACCAGGATGCGGGACGTGAACCCAACTCAAATGCACCCCACCGACCTCTTTCCCCAACCTCCACCCTTATAGAAAGAGATCTTTAATTAGCTTGATAACTATTTATATTAAGTTTAACATTTTATTAGGCATATTTATAAATGAGTAATTAAAATAAAGTAAACTAAGATGTTCATCATTTAATGTTCAAACTTAATTATAGGAAGGTTATGCTTAAGGAACATTAATTTTTCTGCCTTTTCTGCTACCAGTCTGTTTCTCTTTTCATCATATATTAATCCAGCACTGCTAAATAATCTCTCGCTTGGTACGTTTGTTGGAGGACAGGCTAAATGTTTCCTTGCAAGTTTACTCAAGTATGGATAGATATTCTGCGTATTTTTCCACCAACTAATATGATTGTCACATGCAGCCAGGCATTTTTCTTGGTGATAGCTCTCGATCATTTTCACTACATCTTTTGACATCGCGTAGGTCTCATCATTGCTGCTTGACTCAAGAAACTGAGACAGATTCTGTGATAGATTTACTTGTTGAAGGTGTTGGTTCTGTCACTGAAACTTTTATTCTTTTGGTGGGTGGCGAAGCAACAGATTCAAGAGATTGAAGCTCTTCAACTGCTTTGCCAAGTGATGATTTAACTCGTTCTAATCTACTAGGTGAAAATAACTTAGCTTTTTAACGTGGATCTAAGTAGGTTGCAAGAGAGTAACTTCATACAAGAACAGCCTCTCGTCTTGTCGCTTGCATCACTTTTGCGCACAATGAACTAGTTCTATTAATATAGTAGAATTTGATAATTTCCGCTTATTAATGACATTTTATCTCAACGGTCCACATCCGCACGACATCCGCAGTCCAAAGTGTGGATGTGAGAAAATGTGCGGATGTGACCTACATCACTACAATGTATACTTATCAGAGAATGGATAGGCAGGGGGGTGGGTTTGGTCTTATACATTAATAATAATTTAACTTCAGTTCAAAATGACATTAAATTAGAAATAGGGTAGAATCAATTTGGGTTGACATTTGCGTTTCAGGCAGAGAGTATATTTGGATAGGTGCATTTTACAGACCTTCAAACCACACACACACAAAGTTGATGACAGTATGATTCAAGAAAAAAATAAAGGTTGTAGCGCAAGAACATTAATTATGGGAGATTTCAACCTGCCTCATATAGACTGGAGTCTTTTAGAAGGAAATAATAGAGAAGGTAACTTTTCATTCAGAGAGTTGTTAGGTTCAATAAAGTAGGATAATGAATTTCCCAAATAAAAATGCTATTCAAATATGGACTAAACTCAAAGAAATTTTAGACGATGTACAATGTAGGTGTATTCCTTTAAGAACTGTTGGGAATAACAAGATTAGGAAACCTTTGTGGTGGAATAGAGAAATAGCAAAAATGATTAAAAATAAAAAAGGTCATTCAAGGAATTTAAAGGTCATGATAGTATTTTGAACTTTGATAATTATAGGCAGTTAAGAAATAAACTAAATAGTTTGATTAGAGAGAGCAAAAGGTATAGTGAAATAAATCTAGCTAGAAATAATAATAAATATCCAAAGAAATTCGGATCACCTGAAGACTAAAGCCCCCAATGTCAATCACCCTTGATGATTGGTTAGGTTTAAATGTGATATTTTTGTTAAAACTAACAAAAATATCACTACTTAGCCAATCATTAGTGTATATATATATATATATATATATATATATATATATATATATATATATATATATCCCCTATACTGGATATGGAGACGATCATTAAACACGGGAGAAATACCGGGCATCCTGAAGAGCGCGAACATCGTCCCAATATATAAAGGAGGAGATCGATCTGAGGCCAAAAACTATAGGCCAGTGTCGCTTACATCTCATCTCACCAAAATATTTGAAAGAATTGTTAGACAGAAAATCTATGACTTTTTGGAAACTCAGAAAAAATTCAATGATAACCAACACGGGTTTCGGTCAGGCAGATCATGCCTGTCACAACTAATGGAACACTACAACAACATTATTGATTTACTTGAAAGTAATGAAAACTATGATGTACTATACACAGACTTTGCTAAAGCGTTCGACAAGTGTGACCATGGAATCATAATACATAAACTGAAATATATGGGAATAACAGGAAAAGTAGGGAAATGGATATATAATTTCCTTAGTGAGCGGAGGCAAGCCGTTACAGTACAAGGAGTATCTTCATCAGAATCAGAGGTCCTCAGCTCAGTACCACAAGGAACGGTATTAGCTCCACTACTCTTCATAATCATGCTAACTGACATAGATGAGGACGTTACCAGAGACAGCACAGTAACATCCTTTGCAGATGACACAAAGATCAGTAGAAAAATACGAAAACCAGAAGACATAGGATCTCTACAAACCGACATAAACAAAATTTACAAGTGGACGGAAGACAACAATATGAAGTTTAACACCGAGAAATTTCAGCTATTACGGTACGGAAAAAGAGAAGACCTAAAGTCCATGGAATATTATACCCCAAATGGACAGGAAGTCCAGAGAAATTCCAGAGCAAAAGATTTAGGGGTTGTAATGACAGATGATGCGAAATTTGAAACACAAAATAAGATAGCAGTAAACAGAGCAAAGAGAATAACGGGTCTGATATTGAGAAACTTTTAAACAAAGGGATAGGAATGTAATGATCCCCCTACTGAAAACCCTGATAATACCCAAACTGGAATACTGCTCGGTCCTAACATCCCCATATAAAAAAGAAAACATTAGACAGCTGGAGGGGATTCAAAGAAGTTTCACAGCCAAGATCAATGGGTGCAAAGAACTAAATTACTGGGAAAGGTTACGAGAACTAAACCTATATTCACTGGAAAGGAGAAGAGAGAGATACACCATTATTTACACTTGGAAAATAATGGAGAAACTAGTCCCTAATCTTACTCTGAATCCCATAACTCCCCAAACAACGGTGGAAGGTAGAAACGGTAGACTGTGTCGTATTCCCAAATTGAAGGTGAGACAGGGAACATCCTTAACCCTGAAAGAAAATAGTTTTGTAGTGAGAGGACCAAAACTATTTAATCAGCTGCCCAAAGACCTAAGAAACACGAAGGGAGTTGCAGTGGAAATCTTCAAAAGAAGACTTGACGCCTGGCTCAGAACAATCCCTGATGAGCCAGGCGTACCTGGCTATGTGAGGTGGAGAGCGCAAGAATCCAACTCACTACTTCACCAGGCCAACTCGAGAGGAGGGGCGACACGCTTGACCTTCGCGAAATGAGAAATCATCACGTGGAACCTTTGTAAGGTTGTAAGGTAAGGTTATATATATATATAATATTTAGGAGAAATCCAATGACAAGGAGGAATGTAAATGCCATGAAAAGTCTTCTTTAATGCGCAACGTTTCGAGCAATACGCTCATCATCAGGCTAGATAATAACAATATGAAATTAGAATCAATAAATAAATGTGAACAAGACAAAATAATTTCTATAAAAAGACTAAAAGAAGAGGGTTAAATTCAAAGTTATAAAAGTTTACATATAAAATTATGTAAAACTGATGTCACTTTAGATAATTTTAAAATTCTCGGTTGTAATTCTTGTCCTAACTCACTTAGAATTTTGGAATCTCTCTATATTAAAACATTGACCCCTTCTCTAAACGTGGATTCCTCAGCTGTCCCTCTAAATTTTGTATAAACCCCCCTCCCCCCACCCCAATTTTTTATAATCCCCCCTCCCCTAACTTATAACTCCAACCGCCCAACCCATAGCTTGTTTCCTGTTTTGTTTTGTTTTAAATTACTCGTGCCTCGGAACCAGCATTGAAAGGTTCGTAGTGTTAATTATTCCATTGTATTAGTGTTAATTATTCCATTGTATTAGTGTTAATTATTCCATTGTATTAGTGTTAATTATTCCATTGTATTAGTGTTAATTATTCCATTGTATTAGTGTTAATTATTCCAGTGTACTAATTTCAAATTTACTATATGTAATTTAAAAATAGCTTTTAAAATTCTTGTAATTTTATATGTAAACTTTTATAACTTTGAATTTAACCCTCTTCTTTTAGTCTTTTTATAGAAATTATTTTGTCTTGTTCACATTTATTTATTGATTCTAATTTCATATTGTTATTATCTAGCCTGATGATGAGTGTATTGCTCGAAACGTTGCGCATTAAAGAAGACTTTTCATGGCATTTACATTCCTCCTTGTCATTGGATTTCTCCTAAATATTAAATTGAAGCTTTGTAGAAGCAAACCGCATGACTATATATATATATATATATATATATATATATATATATATATATTATATATATGAAAATTATTAGTAACACATGAAAAGTATTTATGATGAATAAAACCACGAAGGAAAGGAAACACAGATGGTGCTCAAGCGCTTTCGTCTAATGACATCCTCAGGAACACTGAAGTACATAAAGAGTTACAACCTATATATACAGTGCCCGCGAAAAGTATCCGATCACTCAAGAAAATACAATATTTTCCCTTGATATTCAGAGACACATAATTCACTTTCTATTTGTTCTAGCGACATCTGGTAACTTTGAGGTTGCTCGCTGATATGAGAGCTATCCAACGCATTCTCAAATTAGTGTTCTGGTAGCCTTCGTTGCGGGTGGCTGTGTCTCAAAGTTGTCAGATTTCACTGTTTGTGTAAATTTATTGATATTTTGTTATTTTTTACAGAAAGTGGTGTAAATAAAATTTATATATAATGTGTGCTAAAAAACAACTTAAGAGTGATTGTTGAGGTGCTATTGTTGCTTTGCATACATGTGGGAAATCACAGAGACAGATAGCTAAGGAATTAAACATATCCCAAAGTACCGTTAATTTATGGGTTTCACGGGCTAAGAACAATGCTGGCCTAACCACGCCAGTCCCTAAAAAACGATCTGGCAGACCGAGAAAAACAAATTCACGAACAGACAAACTTATGAAACGTTTAGTATTGAAAAACCCAACAATAACTGCGAAAGAAATAAAATTTAATATGAATAATTTGTTATCTGGTGTTCTGAACGAACTATCCAGGAGCGGCTCCAAAAAGAACTCGGATTACCATCTCGCCATGCTGCTAAGAAACCGTTCATTAATGAAAAAATGCGTAAAAAACGTGTCGCATTTTGTAAAAAATATATTCATTGGACTGTTGATGACTGGAAGAAGGTTTTATTTAGTGATGAGTCGACATTTTTGACATTCAGAAGTTGTCCAAAAAAGGTTCGCCGGCCCATTGGCTCAAATAGGATGGACCCTAAATACACCCTAAAGACAATGAAACACCCTCCAAGTGTGATGGTTTGGGGTTGTTTCGGTTACTATGGGCGTGGAAACCTATATTTTCTTCCGAAGAACACAACTATGAATGGTGCACGGTATTTAGCAATGCTACAGGATAAACTTCCAATGGCAATGGCAATCCAAAGGACAAAAACATACATGCATGATGGTGCACCATGTCACAGGGCCAAAATAGTGACAAAATGGATTACTGACAAAAATTTGATATTTTGGATTGGCCTGGTAATAGTCCAGATCTCAATCCGATAGAAAATATGTGGCTAATAATAAAAAATAAGGTTGAATGCCACGACACTGGCTCAGTCGAAAAATTACAAGAAGCCATCAAAAAGGTATGGTGCAAGGAAATATCAGTGGAAGTTTGTCAAAACTTGATTAAATCCATGCCAAAACGTCTAGAACAAGTCATCCAAACCAAAGGACAGATGACAAAATACTAATATAAGGTTAGTATACATTTAAACATTGTTTTTTATGTAAAAAATACAAATTTCCAGGGTGATCGGATACTTTTCGCGGGTACTGTAGGTTACAGAAAAAAAAAAAAAAAATCTCTATATATACAGTATACAATAAACGGAAAAACAAAATTAAAGGATTGTGGAAGGGGGCACAAATTTATAAGGAAAAACTATCGATTTTTAGCACAAGATTAAAAGAATTGTTTCCAACCAATGTTATAGATAAAAAAATAAAATATATATACAAATTTATACTGGAAATCTGCCTGGGTTTTAGCACTCTGCCCTATTTTTTGTATATAAAAATTGAAAAATAAAAGTTAGTGGCATACAAATTTACCAAAGATTTAGCGTTCTACCTTTCTTATCTAAATCTGTTCTGAAGGAATTCAAAACAACAGGATCGAGTTGAAAAAGACCTTTGCTTATGTTGAAGTTATTTGTTAGTTGGATAATGGCAGACTCAAGAATATTTCTATTAACAATGTTGCTAGAGTGAAATAAAACTGAAGCATTATTCCAATCAATACAGTGGGATAACTCTGACAAATGGACAAAAAGGGCACTGGACAACTGTCCTGTTCTAACGGAATATTGATGCTGTTTTATACGTGTGTGCAAATCCTTTCCTGTCTGACCTATGTAAAAGGAATCACATTGTTTACAACCAATTTTATAGATAATGCCTGAATTATTGGTAGGGCTATTTTTTACTATGATATTTTTCACAATATTATTATATGAAAATACTACATTAATATCCAAAAGTTTAAATACATTAGCAATGCCTAAGACGAAAGCGCTTGAGCACCATCTGTGTTTCCTTTCCTTCATGGTTTTATTCATCATATATATATATATATATAATATATATATATATATATATATATATTCAACTGCAAAGAACACGCAGTATAAATAACGTAAAGAACAACGCTTGTATAGGAGATATTCCGCGCAAGACGAGAGAGAGAGAATGAAACAAATGAAAAAATGAGGTGGTTACCTCATTTTTTCATTTGTTTCATTCTCTCTCTCGTCTTGCGCGGAATATCTCCTATACAAGCGTCGTTCTTTATGTTATTTATACTGCGTGTTCTTTGCAGTTGAATGTATATAATGTTATGGCATGCGGGAGGTGCCCCCTTGGGGCATTGGTTTCTGCGAGTATGTAGAAGAATTACGGCATTTGGAAGAGTGAGGCCCATGGTGTAATGGTATCGCATCTGACCGGCAATCGGAAGATCCCGGGTTCGATTCCCGGGTGGTTACCTCATTTTTTCAGGTGTTTTGTTCTCTCTCTCTCTCGTCTTGCGCGGAATATCTCCTATACAAGCGTCGTTCTTTACGATATATATACCGTATATAAAACAACGAAAATATCATGACTAAATTCTTCAGGTGATCCAGAAATTCTTTAGTTTTTGTAAATATAATAATGAAAAGCATAATAGGATTGGCCCAATAGAACATGATAATAGGATGTTTGAAAAAGATCAGAATATTGTTACTATTTTTAATGATTATTCCAGCTGTTTTTACTGAAGAAAATTTAAATAACTTTGATTTTAATTCTTTAGATTCTCTAAATTCAGGCTTTCTTGATCATACTCATATAAGGAAGGATGATGTCAGGCAAGTGATTCATTACAGTGAAGTCAAATAAAGCTGCTGGACCTGATAATATATATGCTAGGATTCTCAGAGAAGGAGAGAAAAACTTATGAGGCACTAACTATTTTGTTTGCTTAGCTGCTTAATTATGCAGAGGTACCAGATGAATGGAAAAAAGCAAATGTAATAGTCATTTACAAAAAGGGTAGTAAGGAGGAGGTGGGAAATTATAGGCCTGTTAGTTTAACATCATTGGTAGTTGGTAGAAAAGATACTAGAAAGAATTATAAAGAATAATATTAAAGATCATTTGAAAATTTTTAATCTTATTTCAAGTTCCCAACATGGATTCAGATTAGGAAGGTCTTGTTTGTCTAATATCTTAGAATTTTTAGAGTTTGTAACTCAATGTATAGATATGGAAATGTTGTAGATGTTATTTATTTGGATTTTAGTAAAGAATTTTGACAAGGTTCCACAGTGCCAGATTACCCAATTGGCACAATAGGCACGTGCCTTGGCCAAGGTTAGGGAACCCCCATAGGTCAAAAGGTGAAAATGTGACTTTTATTCTCATGTTATTTGGAAAAAATATTTTATTTTGTTAATCTTTTTTATTTCATTTAGTTATTGTGAGCTTTACTCAAATGATTTTATATTTGTTATGGTTTCATTCAACTTAAAATCAATATAATTTTTGTATTTTCTGGATCCAGTTTTTCTTTTACAACTTTACAAGCCCTTGTTATGTTCTAAAAATAGAACAGAGCAGTATTAATGGCTTATTTTTATATTTCCATCTTAAAATATAAATTAAAATATTAAAAACATAATATAATTATTTTTTCATTCATTTCAAGTGACTTGGATCATAAATGTTGAAACTATAATTTTTTTTCATTATGGTACATCAAGTGACTTGGATGATCCAAGTTTTTGAGATATCTTCACTTGAAGATATCATAAAGACACTATGTTTGCACAGAAAATGGATATCAGATTCACGCAAAATGACTAAAAATTGACCAGAAAAATATTTTCATCTTTCCCTAATGAATAATCTAACTTTAACCTAACCTAACCCACAAATACATACAGCTGATAACTAAATGAAGAGCAAAAAATCAACATATTATGAATATAGCTATTAAATGAGGAGCAAAGAAATGATAAAAACTAGATATTTTCAAGTGAAGATACAGTAACCCCTCACTAATTTGAATTTTGCTTTAATTCAACTAAGTGTTAGTTGAATTAATATTTTTGAGAATTCAAATTATATGAAAACATTTTGTAAAATGTATGAAAGATACAGTGCATCAGTTGATCCTGCCAGCAAATGCAAGAGGAAACTCATGAGCAGCATAAGGTAGGTGCAGGTTGTCCATTGTTTTTGGTTCCGTTCATATATATTTTACAGAATTTATTCTGAATTTAGTTTCTTTTTTGATTTATGATTTCTGTATTAACACATTATATATGTGTATTTAGATAAGTTACTCTTTTTGTATGCATACAAAAATATAAAGTTCTAGTGTAAATTAACATCAGACAGAGGTCAAAAAGGTCAAAAGGGGGGGAATGGGTTCATACAAAGTTTGAATTAGCATCAGAGACAAGTCAAATTGGGTTAAAAAATTCAAATTCATAGTAATTCGTACTTTCTCAGTATTTCAAGGGAAATGGATGTCAGATTCATGCAAAACAACTAAAAATTTACCAGAAAAATGTTTTAATCGAAAAACACTGATGTGTGCTAAAACAAATATTACCTGATTGTAAATAGTGTGTAGCTACTTTTAGCTTACGTTATGTAGGCTACTTTGGTAGTAGTAAATAGTTCTACTAATTAACTGACTTGAGAGTGACATTTTGCAAGATTTTAACTAGTAAATAGATTGTAAAGAGTGTATATTCTTAGCTTAAGTTATGTAGGCTATTTTGGTAGTAGTATATAGTTGTATGTTAATTAGATGACTCAAGATGGACGTTTTGCAAGCTACTGTTTACCACATCATATATAAGGTTGTAACATATATTCTGCTCACTTTTTTAGTTCATTCAGAACTGTAGAAAAGTTTTTTTATGTCACATTCAAAGAAATCCCTTGGTTTCAAGTTAAAAAAAAGTGATCACTTCATTTTTGATAGCTTCCCTGGATTGCAACTTTTGTCCATCTAGGTGGTGTTGCAGAATTCTGAATAAATGGTAGTGTGTAGGTGTGATGTCCGGAGAATAAGGTGGATGAAGCATTTTTTTCCAACCAAATGCCTCCAATTGGGCAGTGGTAATTCAAGCAGTGTGAGGGTGCGCATTTCCCTGAGCATATAATTGTCTACATTGTCTTAGAATATCACAGTCATCTGAAAGACTATCTGTTAGTATGTGGCCAGGAAACTTAGTCTGGGTTACCTCTGACAACACCCTACTATTCAAATGAAATTCAGGAAATTTTATATACTTGTAGGCCTTGGTCCTCATAATTATAACATAACTTTTATCAGGATTATATTTTATGTCATTATCCTTCCCAAACCTTTCACACACCTTCAAACCACGTAATTGTTGATATATATGAAAATGAAAAGGCTTATTGGCAGACCATAGTCCATATGACAATTATTAATAATACAATGACAGTTCACATACTAAGGATAGAAATATAAACGAGGACAATTAATGAGAAATATATATATATATATATATATATATATATATATATATATATATATATATATATATATATATATATATATATACAAACTCAGAATGGTCCCCTGAGAAACTTATATGTTAAACACAGACCATGCATGGAACAAGGAACTCTTCTGGGAAAATTAAATCCACTATAGTCCGAATAAGTAATGGTAAATGACAAATACCATAGTTTTTCTTTTTCATGATGCTAGCCGGACGTGGGCAACGGGTCTCTCGCAAAGAGGTCCCATAAATATAGCTTCCCTCACCAGCTATCTGCAGAGCAGACAGGATCCAGCTTTGGGACATGGATCCATGTCCCAAAGCTGGATCCTGTCTGCTCTGCAGATAGCTGGTGAGGGAAGCTATATTTTTGGGACCTCTTTGCGAGAGATCCATTGCCCATGTCAGGCTAGCATCATGAAAAAGAAAAACTATGGTATTTGTCATTTACCATTACTTATTCGGACTATAGTGGATTTAATTTTCCCAGAAGAGTTCCTTGTTCCATGCACGGTCTGTGTTTAACATATATATATATATGTGGGGGGGGGCGAGAGCTGCCACAGGCCCTGGGGAAGGATTGGTATATGGGCCCCCCTGTTTACTCAGTATTTTATTATGAATGTTTTTTGTGTACATAACAAGCAAACTGATTGTATGTCCAAGTCACTATTCAAAACATACAGTATGATAATCTCTATAAAATGTACGTTCATTAATTACATTTTCTCTGTTATTTAATCAATTGCTTTATTAATCTTTTTAGATTTTATCCCCCTTCTTTCCGGGCCCCTGGGATTTAACCCACCTTCCTCACCCTCTCGGTGGCCCTGCCGGTCTAGTGATGTATTTATCTCTATAACTATGTACTAAGTTTGTACATGCAGTCACAGAGATAAGCAGGTTTTGTTTTAGTTTGTATATTTTATAGTTAGAATACATTTTAAATTATTACAAATTTATTCTATATGCATTAATATAAAATATTAATACTAAACCTGTCATTCCAGGGCAGTGTTGCCAGGTAAAAAATTGAAAACCCGCCAAATCATGCTTAAAAACCAGCCCAAAAACATCCAAACCAAGCTTTCATACTATATATATATATATATATATATATATATATATATAATATATATACAGTGGCGATTTCTTAATGAATGCAACGCATGCAATGCATGTGTTAAATATGTTCTCTTTTCGATCTAAGTAAGGATTAATAATTGACAAAAATAA